>JAABKJ010001531.1:0-16297 GCA_011634705.1 Andricus grossulariae
ACGTGTCCGTGAGCTCCTCTGGCTCGTGCCTAAAAGTGTAGTGGTAAGTGGAGGGGGTGCTTTTCGTAGACGCACTCCCACTACTCAAATGCTGGCTTGCGGACTCTGCTACGAACGGCCGTCCTGTAAAATTCAGTCCTGTAAAATTCAGGGCATTTTATTGGTGAGGGAAAGTCAAGGATTGAAAAAAAATCTTGTAAAAGTCAGAGAATTTCTGTAAGAAATATTTTAAATGACTGTCAAGGACAATAATTTTGAAAATTAAAAATTTAACCATTTTAATTTGAAATTATTTTATTCTGTTTATAAAAGTTCTATTTTAAAAATGCTACAAAGTTAAAATTTTCGTCTTTGTATATTAATGGTCTAGGAAGCTTAAAAATTGTTCAGGAAAAAATTAGGGAATTTTTATATTGTGGTTTTGCGGCCACTCGAATATATTATTGTTAATAATTTATTTCTCTTGTATTTCTACTTTTTTTGCAGCTGCTTCCACCCGACGGTTATATTTTTAGTTACAAATTTTATTATTTGGTCGAAAATTCAATAATTTTGCTAAAAAATAAAAATCATCCTTTTATGTTGACAATTCAACTATTTTGGTGGAAAATTAATTTTTTCCTTAAAATTCATATTTGGGTCTTGAAAATTCAATTGAAATCTTTCTTGGTTGGAGTTTCAACTAATTCTTTAAAAATTCGTCTTTTTAGTTTAAAAGTTCATCCGTTTTAGTAGAAACTTCATCTTTTTGGATAAAAATGCAACTCTTTGGTTGAAAATTACTCTTCTTTGGTTGACAACTGAACTACTTGGTCAAAGACTAAACGATTTTGTTACAAAAATATTTTTTTTTGTTAAAGTTTCATCATTTTAGTTGAAAATTCATCCCTCAGGTAGTAAAAGTTTTCTTTGATTTTGGTTGAAAATTAATTTTTTTCAACAGAAAATTTAACTATTCCAATTGAAGATTGATAATTTTACTTGAAAATTGCATCCTTTTTAATTGAAAATTCAACTAATTGAGTGAAAGTTTAATTACGTTGTTAAAAAATTATTTCTTTTTGATTATAGACTCGTCTCTTCAATTGAAATTTTAAATATTTTGTTGAATTTTTTTTTTTTAACTGAAAGTTTAACTTTGCTATTTTTGGTTGAAAATTTATCTTGGTTTATAATTTCCTTTTTTTTTTGGTTAAAAATGCAACTCTTTCCTTGAAGATTATATTGTTTGTGGAAAATAGGAATATTTTATTGAAAATTCATTCTTTCTTGTTGAAAATAATTTTTTTCTGAAAATTTAACTTTTCCATTTTTTATTAAAAACGTATGTTTTTGTAGTTGAAAATTCAAATATTTGTTTGAAAATTCGTATCTTCTGGTAGAAAATGAATATTCTTTGTTGGAACTTCGTCTTTTTGGTTTTAAAATTCATTTCTTTTGATAGAAATTTCATATTTTTTTGTTGAAATATAAAGTATTACATTTTTTGTTGAAATATAAAGTATTACATTTTTTGTTGAAAATTCAACTATTTGGTTAAAAATTCAAATATTTTGTTGAAAATTTAATTATTTGTTGAAGATTTATAATATTAATTAAAACTTCATCTCTTCGGTTGAAAAATGGTTATTATATTTTGGTTGAAAACTATTTTTTTAAACTGAAAATTGAACTATTCCAGTTGAAAATTCATCTCTTTGGTTGAAAAATGAACCATTTGGTTAAAAATTCGTTTTTTTCAGGCTGAAATATAAACTATTACATTTTTAGTTAAGAATACATCCTTTTGTTGAAAATTCAACTCTTCGGTTTGAAAAGTCAACTGTCTTCTAAAAATTCAACTTTTCGGCTTTAAAGTTCTGCTATTTAGTTGTAAATGCAACTGTTTATTTGAAAATTAATTTTTGATTCATTTCAAATATTTGGTTAACAATTCAACTATTTTTTTGAAAATTTAATTATTATGTTGAAAATTCAAGATTTTATTGAAAAGTCATATTTTTACCGAAAACTGAACTGCTTTATTGAAAATTTGTCTATTTGGACAAAAAATCGTCCTTTGAAATTGAAAATTCATCTATTTTTGTCGAAAATTCAATTGTCTTATAAAAAATCAATTATTTGGTTGAAAATGCAACAGCTTCTGGTTGAATTTTAATTTTTTTGTTTAAAAATCCAACCATATGGTTTAGGATTCACCTTTGAAGGTTGAAAATTCAACTATTTTGTTGAAAATTTAACTTTATTTTGTTCAAAAGTAATCTTTTTGGGTAAAAATTTCAACTCTTTTGTTGAAAATTAGTCCTTTTGGATGGAAAATTTATATTATACGGTAGAAACGTAATGTTTTTTGATTGAGATAAAAAAATGAATTTTTAATTTCAATCTCCAATTGTTTTATTCCGTTTATAAAAGATTCTATGTTTGAAATGTTACAAGAATAAAATGCTGGTCTTTGGATATTAACGGACATGGAAAATTTAAAAGTCACTTGTTTTTTTTTTATTCTTCAATAAAGTATGTGCAAAACAAATGAAAAACAAGTAACTTCTGAGAATACAAGTTGGTTCCTGTTGATTTTTTCCCCACACAGTCTAATATTAATTTATGTTCCTCTCTATTTTTAACAAAATCATCGTTTTACCAGTAAATGTTTCAGAAATAAAAGTTCTTGCAAAATTCACGATGAAATTCTGAAAATGTTTTTAAAATTCGATTGCAGGACTGGCACTCCCTGTCTGTTTCGATTACGATACGTGTGCATGTGTATGTGAGATGACTTCACAGGATCGACGCGTGCCTATAATCCCATTTAGGCCTTTCCCGATATATTGAATCCTGTCGAATTGCAAATTCACTGTTCTGTCATTTATCCCAACCAGAAGAGAGAAAAAAGAGAGAGAAAGAGAGAATAGGATAATAAGAGGGATGCAAGTGCGAGAGAGACGGTAATGTCTCGTGTCAGACGTGTATCGAGAAAGCAATAGCAATATGGTCCGTACGAGTCCCTTAGGATTGACATTACCACCATGAATCCCTATATAGTATATATCTCGGCTGAGTCTAGTTTTGTGGAAGAGGAATTTGTCGTTTCCCTTGCCATGAAACAACAAATTTATCACCATGGTCATTTCTTGCTTCCAGTAGAATCTTCTCGCAATCTCATTTCGTACTTTAAATATTAAAATTTCGGTGGAGGGAATTTAATCAAACTGAGCGGATTGAGAGTATTTTCATCATACAGGGTGGCCGTTTTAATCACAGAAAAAAAATTCCCGGTCATTTCCCGGTTTGCTAACATTTTTCACGGTCAATGAGAGTAAAAAAATCGAACTCAAAGCTAAAAATTGTTCCATTTGAAGTAATAAAAATTGAGCTGCAAATCATTTTAAACAACTTTAAGCTAGAAATATTTAAAATTGTACGATTACATTTTTGTTATAAACTGAAGACTTCCTAAATCAGAAGTTGGATTATTTTTATTTTAAATAATTTTCTTTTTACATTAAAAATCCTTTAAAAAGCTTCAATATTTTATTTTAAAATTTTCAAACATCTACATGTTGTTTTACTTTTTTTCAAATTTTAAATTACTACGCGCGCACTTATTACCCTTTCTTTAAAAAAAAAATGTGTTCAAAATTCATTTTTTTGGTTGATGATTCATCATTTTAGTTGAAAAATTATTTGTTTCAAAATTTATTTTGTTATACTTTTTTTCATTATTTTTTTTAACTGAAAATTTAACTAAATTAATCACTTTGGTTCAAAATTCATTTCTTCGACTTGAAAATAAATGTTTTTTTTTTAAATTAATTTTTTAACTGAAAACTTAACCATATCATGTTTGTTTGAACATCAACCTTCTTCAGTTGAAAAGTCAACGGTTTCTTTTCTTTGGAAATTTCTGTTATTATTTTTGTTATAGACATTATTAATTTTTTTGGTTGAAAAATGATATGTTTAGTTAAAAATTTAACTATTTCGTTGAAAACTTATTTCTCTAACATAACATTAAAGTATTCTATTTTTTGTTGAAAATTTATCTTTATTAGTTGAAAAATTCATATATTTTGTTGAAAATTTGCCTTTGTTTTGTATAAAATTCATCTTCTGGGTTGAAAATTAAAGTATTTGGTTAAAAATTTGACTTTTTGATTGAAGATGCATCATTTTAGTTAAAATTTTACTTTTTTGTTTGAAAATGTAACAAATTTTGTTAAAAATTCATGTTTTTTTTGTTAAAAATTAATTTTTTTTATTAACAATGAAGCTATTTCATTTTTGCCAGAAAACTGATCTTTTTAGTTGAAAATTTACTTATTTGGTTGGAAACTCGTCTTTTTTAGACAAAATTCAATTCTTTTTCTGGAAAATGCATATTTTTAGGTTGAAAATTCATCTTTTGTTTAAATATTCGGCTTTATGACATAAAATAAACATTTTGGATGAGATTTTTTTTCTTTATTGATTGAAAAATCTTTCTTGGTTGAAAATTCGATTTTTTTTCTAATTTAACAGTTTTTTTATTATTAATTGAAAACTTTTTCTGTTGAAATATCCACTGTTACACTTTTTGCGGAGAATTCATTTTTTTCATCAAAGATTCAACAGTTTAGTTGAAAATTCAACTGATTTGTTGAAAATACCCTTCTTTTTATTGAAAATTATTTGTTTTAACTGGTAATGTAATAATTAAATTTTAAATGATATATCTGTAATTCCAAATTAAAAAAGGGAATTTTCAAAAAAAAATTATTATCATCTTTCTGACTTTGAACTGGGAATTTTAGAAAAGAATCAAAATTCTGATTTGGAACAGTGAATTTTCGAATAAAGTATAATTTTAAGTTGGAATAGAAAATATTTTGAAGCAATTATATGCAGCTCTGAATTGGATCAGAAAATTAAAAAAAATATATATTATTCAGATCTGGGACAAGAAATTGTCCAAAAGGATTACAATTTGGACTTGGAACCGGGAATTTTCGAGAAAAAATAGAATTCTAACTTGGAACAGTGAATTTTACAACAACAAAAATTTCACTTCCAACGGAGAATTTTCCAAAAAAATTGCATTACAATTTTCACATTAAACAGGGAATCTTCCAACAGAATCACAATTTTCACTTCGAACGACAAATTTTCCAAAAAATTAAATTTTTCATCTGGAACGTGGAATTTTTTAAAGGTATTATGATTCTTAAATGAAACAAGGTATTTTCGAGAAGAATTATTATTGGAACGGTGATTTTTTCAAAATAATTACAATTTTCACTTGAAACGGGGAATTTTCCAAAAGAATTACAAATTTCGACTCGGAACATGGAATTTTGAATGAAATTTTTATACGGGGTAATCATATACTCTAAATTTAAATCAGTCAAAATTTGACTGATTAAATTAATCAAGCCTTCTTTGACTGACAATTCAGTGATTCCTTTTGACAAAACAGTCATTTTAACAGAAGAATCAGTCAACATTGCTTACTGAATAAATCAGTTAATCGAAGTGACTGATTTCTCTGCTATGATAAAATAGTGAAATCATCTAAAAATTGAAATTACTATTTAAATTTCTACTTTTCAATAAATAATTTATGCTTGGTTATAAATTGAACTATTGTATACAAAATTCGTTTTTGTTTTTGTTGCAAATGAATTCTTGGTTGAAAGTTAAACTACTTTTTTAAAAATTTAGTTTTTTGTGATTAATTATTCATTTTAGTTAAAAACTTATTTCTTGGGTTGATAATTTAACTAAATTGTTGAAAATTCGTCTTTATTGGTAGAAAATAATTTTTTTTTCGCTGAAAATGAATTTTTTTGGTTAAATTTAACTTTTTTTAAATTTTAAATAAAAATATTTTTGGTTCAAATATGAACTGTATTTTATTTAAAATTTAAATCTTTTTTAGTTGAAATATCAACTATTACATTTTTTGTTGAAAATACATCTTTCTTGATTGAAAATTTTACTACTTGGTTGAACTACTTTGTACTGATTCCTTTTTTTGAAGATTCATGATTTTGCTTGAAAACGCATCTCTTTCGTTGAAAATTTAATTTAAAAAAAATAATTTTATTTAATTTCTTGAAAGTTCGTCATTTTTGAAACAAATTAATCTTTGACGAAAAGTTCTTTCATCTTTTTGATTCAAATAGGGTAGGTTGAAAGTTAAACTGCTTTGATAAAAATGTATTATTTTGGGTAATTATTCACTATTTAAGTTGGAAATTCATCTATTTGGTTGAAAATTAATATTTTTTAGTTGAGAATCCAACTTTTCGGTAGAAAATTAATCTTCTCAGCGGATTTTTTAAAAAATTATATTACTTGATCGAAAGATAAACCGCTTTATTAAAAATGCATTCTTATTGTTACTGATTTATTATTTTAGTTTAAAATTCATCTGATTGATTGAAAATGTGACTATTTTGCTTAAAATTCTTCTTTTTTAATAATTTTTTTCAGTTTAAATTAAACTTTTTTTGGTTGAAAATTTAACTACTTGGTTGATAGTTGAACTACTTTGTTGAAAATTCATTTCTTGGTTAAAGATTCATCATTTGAGTTGAAGTTTCATCTCTTTTGTTGAAAATTGATTTGTTTGTCTTGAAAATTAATTTTATTTATTAAAAATTAAACTATTCCATTTTTGGTTCTAAATTGATCATTTGTAGATGAATATTCAACAGACTGGATACATTCGAACCTTGATTTAGCTCCGGTTTTGGGGCTGACCTTGAAGTTAAATCAAGAGACTTGGACCTATTTTGTCTCTCTCCTGTTTCTCTCATTGCTTTGTCACGCCTGAGTGCACACCGCACATCCCTTCCGCAAACGCCTCTCACGGCACGGCGTCAATTCTCGGAAGGGCAAAATCCAGGGGAGCTAAATCCAGGTCTCACTGTAATTAAAAATGACTGATTTCATCAATAAGTCAAAGTGACTGATTCAAAAAGACACTTTTAACTGACTTGTCAGTCGTCGAATCCGCATTATTTGAATAAGTCAAAATTGACTTCGAATCAGTCACTTTTGACTGAGTCAAATTTAGAGTGTAACCTGATTCTTTATACGGACTTACCCCAACTTGATTTCATATTGCATGAAGCAGTTGTCTTGTTTTTCTCTGATTTGAAATGTTTATAACGAGAAAACATTTTTTTTTTGTTAAAGAGAAGAAATATGTTACAAAATGCAAAGCGATATTTCGCTAACGAGCCAGTAATGTGCGGCGGCTATGCCAATAATTTCAGCTTGCCTCAAGGCGAAGCAGCCATTGATGCTGGTTCCAGATGGTTGGCACCGTTGGCACGACTCAACATCTGGAACCTGGAAGTCTATTTAACTTCCATGAGAGGTGGTGTACCTTTGCCAAAATTGCAAGGATGTAAATGTGACACTTACAAATAAAGTACACATACACAACTACACAGTTATCCATGTTAGCCATTTATTTTGTCTCCTTTGCCACTTTGCGGCAAGTAGAACTCATTAAGGAATAGTGCATTGGGGCTGGTCCTGGCACTTGGGAATCGGTATTATTCTCCCAGTTCTTGTCGTAATCAGTGCGTATAACCTAACCTGATATCTTCGCATTGGATCTGTTGACTATTAGCTGCAGGGACCAGATCTGCAGGGACCAGATCCGCAGGGACGATGAGTTTCCTGATTGGAGGGAAAGATGAGCATCAAGTATCGCGAATTAGATATCAATTTCAAAGGAGGCGCAACTTAATGACTTCATTTTGGCAGTGGATACAAAAGTAATTTTTAAGGTTGAGAAAAAAAGATTTAGCAGAAAAATTCGATTTTTTTTTTATAAAACAAGCTTGCTATAACTCAGGGAATTTCCGATAAGCTGAAGATGAAGTTTATTTCTTTTTTATTTGAAGACAAAAAAGATTTATTTATAGTAAAAAGACTTAGCATAAAAATTCTAATTAAAAAAAAATAAAACAAGCTTACTACATAACTCAGGGAATTTAAAACTGGGAGGAGATTATGTAACTTCATTTCACTTTCTTTTCACTTTCACTTTCTTTTCACTTTCACGTGAATTTCAAATTCACCTCACCTTAGTTTTTTTATAAAAAAATGACATCCTCTGTGAATTTTAACAAAAAACTAAATTTACCTGAATTCCAAATTCACCTCTCTTCAGCTTTTTGTCAAAAAATTGAAATCCGCTGTGAATTTTGACAAAAGTGAAATGAAATTACATAATCGCCTCTCTGGTCAGGAAAAGTCAGGGAATGTCACGGAATTTTCGATAAATTGAAGTTAACATTCATTTGATTAGTTTGTTGAAAATTCAACAATTTTAATAAAAAGTCACTGTTATTGGTTAAAAATTCCACCGTTTTCTTGAGAAATCGTTCTTCTGGGTTGGAATTTCATCTATATTGGTAGAAACTGCATCTTTTTTATTTAAAAATCGTAACTATCTAGCCGAAAATTAATCTGTTTTGAAAGAGAATTCAAATATTTTATCGATGTTTTTTGTAGTTGAATTTAATGCTTTTGGTTTAAAATAAAAATATTTTTTGGTTAAAATATCAACTATTACATTTTTCGTTGAGAATTCACTTCTTTTTTGAAAATTCAACTACTACTTAGTTGAAAGTAGAAATACTTTGTTAAAAATTAATTGTTTTGGTTGATAATTAATAATTTCAGTTGAAAAACCTTTTTTCGTTGTTAAAAATGTAACTATTTCTTGAAAATTAATTTTTTGACTGAAAATTTAAGTATTCCATTTTTGGTTGAAATTTTTTTATTTATTTAAAAATTAATTTCTTTAACTGAAAATTTATCTATTCCATTCGTTATACAAAATTGATATTTTTGTATAAAAATTGATTTATCTTGATTGAAAAATCACCTGTTTGATTAAAGATTTAACTATTTCGTTGGAAATTTATTTTATGTCGTTGAAAATTATTTTTTTTTTTTACTGAAAATTGTTAAATATTATATTTTTAGGTAAAAAATCATTTCTTTGGTGGAAAATTTAACTATTTCGTTATAAATTCATTTATATGTTGAAAATTCGTTTTTTTGTTGTTGTTAAAAATATATTTTTCTGACTGAAAACTTAAATATTCTATTTTTGTTTGAAAATTTATCTTTTTTAGTTGAAAATGCATCATTTCTTTTGTTCAAAACTGGTCTTTTTTGGTTGAAAATTCAATCATTATGGTAGAAAATTCATATTTTTGGGTTGAAAATTAAACAATGTTTTGTTAACAATTTTTATTTTCGGATTGAAAACTCAACTGTTTTGCAGAAAGTTTGTATTTTTGGCTTGAAAATTCAACATTTTGGATGAGATTTTCTTTCTTCATCGACTGCAAAATTTTTCTTGGTTGAAAATTTTTGTTTTGAAAATTAGTCTGTTTTGGTTGAGGATTATACTAATTTGTTCAAAATTCGTATTTTTTGGTTAAAGTGAACTGTTTTTTATTTGAAATTAAAATATCTTTCGGTAAAAATATTAACTATTGCTCTTTTTGTTGATAATTCATTTTGTTATTGAAGATTCATCACTTTGGTTGAAAATCGTAAGTATTTGTTGAACATTCCTTTTTTCTTGCTTGAAAATTAATTGTTTTAACAGAAAAGTTTTATGCTTCCATTTTTGGTTAAAAATTTATCTTTTCGAATTAAAAATTCAACTATTTGGTTGAAAATTGTTGTAATATACGTATGTCTTACGTAATTCGTGGATGATCATTTTTCAGTCTAGAAATATTCAATTTGAAATCAATCAATTTTAAAAATCCATTATGTCGATTTGTTTTCAAAATGTGATATACTTGAATTTAGAAAAAATAAGATATAATCTTTTATAAATGAATGAGTGAAGTCGTAAATTTAACAATTTTGTTTACATAAAAAATGCAAAGTAGTACGTTCTACTTCTACTTTTATCTGTAATTTTTTTTTCTTGCGGATGCGAGTGACTCTTTAATTAACGTAATTCGTGAAAAAACGAATACGGGTTTGAGAGGGCAGAAAAAAAAATTCGCGAGTCGACGACAAGAGTTACTCTTTGAGAACACTTATTTGGGGCACATATTTCATTTAGGTGTTTAGGACGATAATTATATTTCTCTAGAAAATACACCACAGAAATATATCTAAAAAAAAATTAAACCAAGTCTACCAAAAAACCCGTAATTAAATTGGTAAAATACTTGAGAATGATAAAAATGGGATATTAATTAAAATTAATTACAGTTTCTTCCACATAGTTCACTTTTTTCCGCTTTTTATACAAATATAAGATCAGATATTTCAATAATCAATCAGAATCAATGCTCTGTAATTAATGTAGAAAATGCAACTTTAATGTGAATTTTATCAGAGTTTGTAGTATATCAAACTGAAAAGCGAGAAAACTTACTTTAAAAACAAATTAAGTTAGAAAGATTCAAAGATTTTTAAAAACGATTCCAAAGCCGATTTTCGTCTTGTGAACGCTTCCACATTTTTTATGATAATTCGAGAACCAGTAAATATTTTATAACGTTCTTGGTCTCATTTTAAAAAGGAAATTTTACACTCTAATTTGCCAAAGCTTAAATTTTTTCCATTCAATTCCCTAAAGCTTGGAGAGATTGGAAATTAAAAATTGAAAATTGGTCTAAAACGGAAAATAGGTCGGTCTTTATCAAATGCTATCTCGGCCCCTATTTATCGAAATTACTTCAAGTAGGGCTCAATCGACGCGGAATTAAATCAGGTTTAGAATAAAATGGTTGCTATTAAAAACCGCTGGAGTAACATTACTCAGACGGTCGAAGAGTAATGGAATCTTTTTCAACGGAAACGACCTAGTTTCCAACAATTCGTACCACTCGGATGAGATTTTTGCTCGGGAAAACGCGGGCTTTCGATTGTTAAGCACTCTTTCAAATAGTTCTTAACAACTATGGCAGATGGAACGTACCAATTCGCTCATCTCGGCGAGATCCGAAACCTGGATCATTGTTCGTTTCATTCTATTATAATAACTTTTCATGTTCAGTCTATTCAGAAATGAATAAGTACCTCTATATTAAGACGTGAACCACCAAGATCAAACAAATTGTGTGCTTCTTTTCTCAGAAATTATTTTTTTATGTCCGATTATATTACATTTAAGAAAATTAATAACAGAAGAAGCTACATTTTTGAGGTCAATATTGTGCTTTTTTGAAAATGGTGTTTATAACACCCCAGTATTTATGTAAAAAATTATTGTTTCAATATTTTCATACTCTTTATCTAATACTGATTTATAAGAATTTCAAGTGCAAGTTTTGGATTCAAAACGGAATGAAAAATAGTCCATCTTAATCTGTCTGAATCTATGAAATCTAATCAGTATGACTACTTTTGAATATGATTTTTGTATCCACATCATTCCAACTGAATCCTATGTCTCCAAACATAATTAATTCTGATCCAGTCAGAATGAATCCAAATTATAAATAAAATTCAACCCTTTTCAATTCAAGTGAATCCAACATCTACCAAAACATATTCAATGTGTTTCAGTTCGGTTGAATCCAGCTTTGATGACATGAACTTGTTCTGCTTAATTCCGATTTAATTCGGTTTGTGGTAAAGGAAAATCAAATCTGATCCAAACCAAGTTGTTCCGACTTTTGTGACAAAAATTCATTCACTTCCAATCCAATGAATCCGACCTCTGACAAAAAAAAAAATTTTTATCTAATCATTTTGGAATGTATCAAGAATGATAGCGGATTCATGCGGGATGATAACTTTTCAGACAGAACAAAAATTTTGTTTATAACAATACGAAATCGTTTCGAATGAATTCTGAACGAATGCAGAATGATAACGGATGCAGACGTAATGAAAACTTTGTTTGCAATGATGTGGAATCATTCGGAATACAGTTTTGGAACAATAGTGGCGTCATTTGAAATGACTTCAGAATGAGAATATATTGTGGCAGAATGAACAGTTGGTTCATTAGAAATGACAGCGGAATCAATCAGAATTCTTTTAAGATCGAAATGAAATCGACTTGCTTATGAACCATTTTATGTACCAAAATCAGGACACAAAAAAGCTCACAAATCAAAATTAGATTTACCTCCTTTCCGGCTGATTGGAGACAATTATACAATAACAAAAGAAAAAAGAAGGAGAAAAAGAATTTTTTAAATAGAGACACTAAGCTCAAGATTTGTTCCAATCTACAGGGTTGCCTGTGAACACAATTAAGATTGCTTTTAATTGAGTCATACATTTGTAGAAATGTGTCATTCTTCGAATTAGATTAGTTCAGAATCATCCACAATCAGGATTATATCAGAATGATGTAGATTCGTTTGAAGCAACTGTCGATTGACGATAGTATCATTTTGGATGATTGCGGATTGATGGCCGAATCATTTTGATTAACTTCGAATGATGGGCTGATTGGAAGCTGAATCATTGGGAATGAATTCCATTCCTGTAGATTCAATCTGAATTAAACCTTGGTTCATAATAATGCGAAATCATGTTGATACAAAGATCGGATTCACGCAGATTCGAATGGATTCAATTCATTCCGAAACATCCATAATATCATATTGCCTATTTGTAACGCCTCGATTCAGCTTCTGATCGAAACTTATACGTGGGGACCTAGTGCGATTTACTCTTTCGTTCCGTTTCTCTAATGCTAGCGTTAAAATTTAGGTTTGGATTTAGAATGAACCTTGGAATGTAGTATTAATCCACGAATAAAAACCACGAATAGGATCCACTAATCTCATAATCGTGACCATGAAATTTCGTGCTTGTCCCTAATCGTGGCGGATGTAGAGGACTTGAAAAAGGAAAAGCCCACTTAACATATATGCGAAACACATCTACCAACCACCATGGGTGTTGTGTTGTTGGATGTCCCTTTTTCTCGTCTTTCATTGACGCAACCGACCCAGGGGCCAGGAAACCAGGTGCCGCTCTCTCGATTTGAAGTTTCTGTGGCTCTAAATCTTAAATACGCGTATCGTCGTTTTGGTCGTTTGGTCGTCGGGTCAGAGGTGACAGGGGTCCGGACACGAAATGGAAATGAGTCGACCATTGTATTCGAATGCGGAATGCGATTTCTGTCGGCACCGCTGTGAAAGCTGGCCTCGGAGTCGTTCGAAGAGCTTCTTCCACAGTTCAGTTCCACAGTTTTGCGCATGTCTCCACATCAATGTCACTGGCCTAAGCTTCCTTCCTCATCGAATTCTAAACAGCTGTTTAGAATTAGTCAAGACGAATTTCAGACGATCGAAGCCCGGGCAAGGACGTATCTAAGATTACGAAAGGGGGATGCAGAAACGTAATAATAGACAAACAGGACCGTACCGTAAAACGGGGCTAAGCCGAGCAAAAAACGGGAACAGCGGGACAAAAGAATCTTGAATTTCGCGAATTATATTGAATTTTTTGGTTGAAAAACGGGTAGAGATCCCGTTGGCGGGTTTCATGACTTGTTATTGCTTTCTTTGAATACATAGAGGGTGTTCCGCTTTACCCCACATGTCCCGTTTAGGGGCCATTCACAAAATACGTGATACATTTTTCAGGAACTTTAGACACCCCTCCCCCTGCGTGACGCCTTTTTCATTGCACTTAACATGGAGAATGATACTTTGAAAGACCCCCCCCCCTTAACGTATCACGTATTTTGCAAATGACCACTTATATTACAGCTTAGAAGGAAGTCCAGCAGAAATTCAATCTCAAGTTAAAGTATTGGATTTTCAACAAAATAGATGAATTTTCAAGAAAAAAAAAGACATTGTTACTAAAAAGCATGAATTCTCAAACGAATAGTTGAAGTTCAATTTGCAACCAAAGAAATTAATTTTTACTAATATGATGAATCTTCAACAAACAAATTGAATGATTAATAAAGTAGTTAGAATTTCAACAAAGTAGTAATAGTAATTGAATTTTCAACCAAAAAGATACATTTTTGAATAATGAGATTAGTTTTCTACCAAAAAAGTCGAATTTTCGACTAAAAAATGACCAATTTTCAAGAAAAAATGAAATAATTAAATATACAGCTAAAAAAATTCATTTTCACCGAAATAGTTAGATTTCCTGCCAGAAAAATAAATTTTCAACTAAAATAAAATTAAAAAAAACGAATTTTCAACACAATTTTTAGCCTAAAATGGAATAGTTGAATGTTTAGTTAAAAAAATTAATTTTGAGTCAAAACAAAACAAAATTTTAAAAAATAGTTCAAGTTTCAACCAAAGAAATGAATTTTCAACCAAAGAAATAAATTTTCAAACAATAAGATGAATTTTCAACCAAGAAGATATTTTTTCAACCAATAAAGTCGAATTTTCAAATTCAGAAAGTTAAATTTTCAACTATAAAAAATAAATTTTCAAATAAAAATGAAATAGTACAATTTTCAGTAGAAAAAATAATTTTCATTTAAAAAAAAAACGATTTTTTAACATAATATTTAAATTATCAACGAAGAAAATTAATTTTCAACCCAAAAAAAGGTTTTTTAGACAAGAAGATTAATTTCCTTCCACAAAATTACCAATTTTTAACAAAATACATGAATTAGCAACCAAATAGTTAAATTTTAAACTAAAAAAGATTAATTTTTAACAAAAATAAAATAGTTAAATTTTGAGTTAAAAAAATTAATTCTTAAGAAAACAAAAAGAATTTTCAACAAAATAGTTAAATTTTAAACCAAAAAGATGAATTTACATCTAAAATCATAAATCTTCGTCTAATAATATTAATTTTAAAGAAATTAGTTGAACCTTTAACCAAGTAGTTGAATCTTCAACTAAAACAGAGGACTTCCCAACGAAAAATGATAAATTGGAAAATAAATCAAAATAAAAATGATAAATGGAAAAATTGATATTTCAACAGAAAAAGATTAAAATTTCTAATGAAAAACAGCTGAATACAACCATAAAGACAAAATTAAAAAAATTTTATCCTCAAGCAAAAGAAATTAATTATTTTTAAACCACATAGACGAATTTTCAACAAAGAGTTGAACTTTCAACGAAGAAAGATTTTTCATTCATTAAAGAAAAATTTTCTTTGAAAATATTGAATTTTCAAGTCAGAAAGATGAGTTTGGTATAAAACAGTTAACTTTTCAACTCAAAAAGACGAAATTTTCAACAAAATGGTTACATTTTCAACCAAAAAGGATTTGGGTTACATTTTCTTAATTAATATTTGATCATATATAGACTAAAGAATAATAGTTAAAATAACTATTGAAGTTAATTTTTAATACTTTTAAACGTTTATTTAATTAACATAATTTATACGTATGTTCGTTTCCTAAGGTTTCAAAACGTTGTGAATTTGGCCACAGGTGGAATTTTACGTGATTATCTTGAATGCAATTTGAGTCTAAAAGAATTGTTCTGAATTCAAATGTTGACAATCATACTTCACGGAAGGAATTAAATTGACTTAAAAATTGGTTTCCACCTTACGGCATTAAACAAAAAAAGGACTTGCCTTTAGTTTCTACCCTCTTCAACAAAATTGAAATGTACTACATTCATTGACAGAAATCATCATGAAGATTAAACAGGATTGAAGTGAAACGGAATTATTTGAGGTTCATATGAATTAAAACGCACCCAAAAAACAGGGATTCAATTATGTGTTTCAGATAATTTTCTTATAAACTCATTTGGAACTTCAGGAGTGTTCACTATCTTGATCAATGTAAAAACAGAAGAAGAATTGAATTGTATCCAATATTCGTATTGCTCAATATGAACCAAATATGGTTCATTTTGTTTCGGTACATTTTGACGCCGTTTCTTGATTCTTATAAACTCATTTTGAAATTTAGGAATGTTCACTGTCTTGATCAATGTAAAAACAAAAGAAGAATTGAATTGTTTTCAATATTCGTATTGCTCGATATGAACCAATTATGGTTCATTTTGTTTCGGTACATTTCAACGCCGTTTCTTTATTCTTATAAACTGATTTTGAAATTTAGGAATGTTCACTGTCTCGATCAATGTAAAAACAGAAGAAGAATTGAATTGTTTTCAATATTCGTATTGCTCAATATGAACCAATTATGGTTCATCTTGTTTCGGTACATTTTAACGCCGTTTCTTTATTCTTATAAACTGATTTTGAAATTTAGGAATGTTCACTGTTTTGATCAATGTAAAAACAGAAGAAGGATTGAATTGTTTTCAATATTCGTATTGCTCAATATGAACCAATTATGGTTCATCTTGTTTCGGTACATTTTAACGCC
>JAABKJ010001531.1:16397-30357 GCA_011634705.1 Andricus grossulariae
GTTTCTTTATTCTTATAAACTGACTTTGAAATTTAGGAATGTTCACTGTCTTGATTAATGTAAAAACTGAAAAATAATTGAATTGCCGCTGCTTTGGTCAAAATTAAACTTTATTTTTTCCTTGCGTTGAGGGCAGAAAACGGAATTCATTTGTCTTCAAAAGGTTGTGAACTTGACCATACTTGAAATAATACTTCTATTATTTTTTAAAATGTCGAGGTTTCTTTTAATATTTTCATTGTTAGTTATGCTGCTGATGTTTAAATGAAGGTTGGTGGATAATAAATTGGAAAAATACTGTTGCAAGATTCGATGATGTGGAAGTCTGCGTAGGTTAACCTGACCCGGAATGCAATTAGGTATGTAGATTAGAGGTGAAGAGACGCTTTGATCACATATCGCAGCCCCATATCTGTTAATTAGTTTAGTATTAGTATAGCCAGCGTCAGTATTATTAGTACCCGTATTATACGGAAATCATCAGTCAGCTGCAAGATTAGATTGCTGATTAGGGGTCAATAGAAATTTAAATGTTTAAGCCATCAGACTATTTCCAAACACACCCTGTTTTTAAAGGCTAACGTTTCATTATGCAGTATGCGTAATTATTGTAATTTGGTATTAAGAGTCTCGCCAGCAGGTATAATTGTGACCCTTTATAGTGTTGGCTAAAGTGAAGTTTGGTATTGCAATAAAACTTGGATAATATATAATAGTGAATTGCATTCCATGAAGGGAGTAATTCAGCGGAATCGGAAGTTTGCGGATAACTCGCATAGGAACTGGATCTCAAATAGGGAAGCTGGCGTACGTTGACCTTACCTCATACAATGGATGGATAATGCAAGAGGTGGAAGCGTTCATAGGTGATATAATATATATGATCAGACATCAGATAATCAACAAGATGCATAGATTGCTAATGCAAGAGGCATTCAAAGGCATTCATATTATACCGAGAGACTATTCACTTTGGAAATCTTGTTCAAAGTCTAATATAATCAAAAAATGAAAGACGGCTTCCTTTAGAACTGAGACTCCAGTAGAACTCTTTTTGAGGGTTCCTTTTTAGTTTGTTGATATCCGATAGATGGTCAGTGACGAGTGCCGACGTTTTCAAGTGCGCATGTACCGAAAAGCGGGGAACTATTTGAAATCGATAAATACTATGAATAATCATACAGATATATATTCAGTAAAGTTTTTTATTGTTTTAAAAAACGATTATATTGAATGGTATGCATCTCGTGTGCACTATCTTCCTTTCAAAAATTACTAATCTCTATAATTTTAGTTTATTTATTAAGTTTTTCTAATGCAATATTATTTAATCTGTATTATGAAGTTAAAGGTGCATCATTAACTTTTAAAATATTCAAAGTGAGTCGAGGCAGAGAATGAGTTCTGTACAAAAAAGTCTATTAGAACTTATACTTTGGGTTCCTTTGG
Organism: Andricus grossulariae; assembly: GCA_011634705.1. Lineage (NCBI taxonomy): Eukaryota > Metazoa > Arthropoda > Insecta > Hymenoptera > Cynipidae > Andricus > Andricus grossulariae. Next base: position 17,847 of record JAABKJ010001531.1, read on the forward strand.
AACAATTTATCATTTTGGGTCAAGAAAGGTTCCTTTTTGTTGCAACTTCCTTGGAACCGAAAATCAATTTCAATAGAAACCTCAGTTTTTCTGCGGAACCTCGAAAATCTTTCAAATTTTCAAAAATCTTCGCGAATCTTGACTTTTGAGCATATACAAAATTCAAGGTTTCATAGATTTAAAAAATTTCAAGACTTCAGTGGATTTCATGACATTTCATGACATTTTAAGAAATTTAAAATAATTTTGAAGGATTGTGTTAAATTTTAGGGATTTAAAAAGAATACCCATAAAAATTACAGAAAAGATTTCAAGGTATTTCATAGAGTTTAATAGAATTTTGTCCGATGCTAAAGAAGATTTAAAAATATTACAAAAGTATTAAAAACATTTCAAGTAATTTTAAACAACTTCAAGGGATATCAAAGGATTTCACGAAATAATATAAGAACTAAAAATAAATCGAAAGTTCTCAATTGATTTAAAAGATTTCAAGGGACTTCAAACACTTTCATACGATTTCTAAAAAATTCAAAATATTTCAAGAACTTTCTCGGGATTTCAAATATTTTTAGGAATTTCATGGGATTTAAAAAATTTCAAGTGATTTAACAATATTTCCAGGGATTTCAGAGTATTTCATGAAATTGAAGGGGGTTTTAAGAGAATTCATTTTTCAGGAATTTTTTCATCATTCAATTTTCAGGAATTTTTACGAGATTGCATGCGATTTCTAAATACTTTCGGGGATTCCTATATAAAAAATACAAAAGATTTGAAGATATTTCACGGGTTTTGAAGGATTTCAGGGAATTTCACAAGCTTTCATGAGATTTTAGAGGAACACAAAATAATTCAAATGATTTCTAGAGATTTCGAAGAATTTCGCGGAATTTTTAATAAATTCAAAATATTATAACGGGTTCCTGAAGATTTCATGGAATTTCATGGTATTTTCATAGATTGAAACCATTATCGTGGGATTTCACAAGATTTAATTAATGAGATTTCGAGAGATTTTGAAAAATTTCAAGGGATTTTTAAAGAATATAAAAGATTTCATGGGGATTTAGAAGACTAAAGAGGTTTTAGGAAATTTGACAAGATTTGAACAGACATAAAAATAACACTAAAAGATTGAAAATATTTCTATGGATTTCATAGGATTTCAAAACAATTAAAATTAAAAATATTTCAAGAGATTTTACGTTTTTAAAGGAGTCCAGTGAATTTCTCGAGATTTCACAGGATTTCACATAAAAACAAAAAAGTTCAAAAGATTTCTGGGGATTTGGAAGAATTTCGAGGAATTTTCAATAAATTTCAAAGATTAAAAAATTTGCATGAACTTTCACGTGATTTCATGGGGTTTCATAAGAAAAAAAAACAAAGTTCAAAATATTTTTGTAGACTCGAATCGCCAGATTTTTAATGAATTTAATAGATTTCAAGAATTCCTAAAATTCCTAACAATTTCATGCGATTTCCAAAGATTTAAAAGATTTCATGGAATTGCACGAGATTTTATTACGGAATTTCGAGAGATTTTGAAAAATGTTGAGGTATTTGAAAAATATTTCAAGGGATTTCCGAAGATTGAATAGAATTTAGGGCATTTCATGAGATACCATGGGATTTCAATGAAACACAAAGTAAATAGAAAGATTTCATGGGATTTCCAAAGATTTCATGGAAGTTTACGAGATTTTATTACGGGATTTTGAGAGATTTCAACCAATTTTGAGGTATTTTAAATAATTCAAAAGATTTCAAGGGATTTCTGAAGATTTAGTAGAATTTACGGGAATGCACGATATTTTATGGGATTTAAAAATATATCCAAAGATTTCTAATGAATTCAAAAGATTTGAAGAGATTTCACGTGTTTTTAAAGATTTCACGGGGTTTTCAGGATTTCAGGACATTTAGTGAGATTCTATGGGATTTTAGAAAAATAAATAAAAAGATTTTATAAGCATTTTCCTGAGAATTCAAAAGATTGAGATCAGTAAAAAAATTAACTGAGTCAAATTTAGACAAAACGATTCTAAGGATTTTCCAAGGATTTCAAAAGTTAGCGGAGTTTACCAAACTTTTTTTTATACCGAGTAGTAGAATTTTCAACAAAGATGAATTTTGAATTAAAAACGAAATAATTTAATTTTCAACGAAAAAGATTAATTTTCCAAACAAGAAGATTAATTTTCTACTACAAAGACAAATTTTCAACAAAATACAAGAATTTTCAACGAAAAAGTAAGATTTTTCAACAAATTAGTTAATTTTTCAAATACAAAAGATCAATTTTTCCCCAAAATAAAATAGTACTTTAGTACTTTAGTATTCAAAAGTGAACAGTTGGAATACACCTGGTTTTTATTATTTGTGCCTTATGAATTGTTGGATAAAGTTTGAATAAAATATTTAATTGATTTAATTTGGTATATCTTTTCGCATATAAAACCTGCTGCGATTTCCTGTACATCACCTGAATTTACATCTAAATTGCATATCAGCCAAATTTTTAAAAACCATGATGTTCAAATTATTTTTCGAAATGTAACTAAATTCACTGAAAAATGGTTAGTTGCGCCAACTCTTCAATTTTGTAAGATATGGTACTGCCATCTTTTAAGTTGACACTGCTATTTTATTAGTTGGCACAACAATTTAATTAGTTGCAGTGACTATTCAATTAGTATCAGTAACTAGTATAATAATTGTTCCAACTAGTAAAATAGCATCATATCTTATAAACTAAATAGTTGGCCCAAATAATCTTTGATATGAAGACTCTATCCTGTGGAGCATCCTTAACAATATTTGCATATCCTGCAGAGTATCTTTAGAAAACTTGCATTAAACGCGTTATTCCGTGAATGCAAATAAATCATGAAGAACAGGAAAGCAAACAAAGCGAGTTTCTCACTATCTTCCTCTCTAAAAAGATGGGGTCAAAAGGTCAAATAATCTGATTAACCAAAGTGTTTTTGATCGTCTAAAGTGGACCACATCCGCAGCTGCCGGCGGCGTTACCCAGTTTACCCAGGTCGAGCAATAACCATATTCCAACCACCCCCAAGATGGTTTAGCTTAGTTTCCTTCTCACTTTACATACTCCCTCCTACCCTTATTATAGCGGTCCATATAACGTTGCTGAGTCCATTAACTGAAGGTTCCGGCAGAGTTTACTTAACGCCTCTGTTTTAAACTCGGATCGCTCCAAAGAGAGGGAAAAGTTTTATTAAACGTAGCCAAAAAGCATGAGATGGGTTTTAACTAAAGCGATAATAATAACAGGCGCAAATTAGCTTTTCCGACATGGTAAGGCAGAGATAACTGTTAAACTGTGGCTCTGGCTGGTTCTTCTTTCCAAAGTTCTTAACCACCTTGCAACTATTTCTTCCCTCGTTTCGCTGATCTTGGCCAAATTTATTCTCCAATATCGCTAATTCACCCCGTTAACGAGGAAACGCTAAGCTAGGCATGAATATTCAAATTCTCTATCCGCAAAAAGAAAAGAAATATTTTCTTTTATCTGAATCTAATTAAGGTAAATGGGAAACAGAGTGACTGGTTTGATATTGTGCAAGGTGTTAGGCAAGGATGCGTTATGTCCTCATGGCTATTTATTATATTCATGGACAAGTGCCTAAGAATGGTTCTCTTCAACGAAGAAGGTGTGGATCCCGGGACAGTAAAGGTACGTGGGTTAGCGTTCGCAGATGATAAGGTTGTTATGGCAAAATCAATCGAAGACTTGCAAAGAATTTTGAACAAACTGAATACAAGCATGAAGAACGTGGGCTTCAAAATTAATGTAAATAAAACAAAAATTATGGTATTTGAAGTAAAGGGTGAGAAAACAATGTGCAACATTTTCCCAAATGATGAGAGAATCGGGACAGTGAGGGTACGTGGGTTAGCGTTCGCAGTTGATAAATTTGTTGCGGCAGAAGCAATCAAATACTTGCAAAAAATGTTGAACAAACTGAATACAAGCATGAAGAACATGGCCTCAAAATTAACGTAAATAAAACAGAAATTATGGTATTTGAAGGAAAGGGTGAGCAAACAATGTGCAACATTATCCTAAATGGTGAGAGAATAGAACAAGTTGATAAGTACCTATATCTTGGTAGCCTATTCACTAGTGACGGAAAGATAGATGGGGAGTTGGATAGGCGTATAAACGAGGGTAAGAAGGTTGTCTGTCGGTTGAGCAGGATCCATTACCAAGCAAAGGATAAAAGTAAAATTAACGCGATATGCATGAAATTCCTGTGCATGGTGTGTGGTAAAACACTATAAATGGACAAACGTAACATTTTAACAGACTTTACAGCCTAAAATGATCTCAAAACAAGGGAAATAGGGTGATTTTTCACGAAAATAGGGGAATAAATTCTATTAAATAAAATCAATGTGTGGGTAACATTGAAAGGATGAATTTTCATACAAGAAAGATAAGTTTACAACAAAATAGTTGAATTTTCAACGAACAAACAAATTAATTGTTGACGAAACAATTGCATTTAAAACCAAATAGTTGAACGTTCAAGCAAAGGAGACGAATTTTTAACCAAATAATCACATCTTTGAACCAAAAAAACTAACTTTTTAGAAGACCGTTGCAATTTCAACCAAGAACTGTTCTACCAAAAAATATAAATTTTCAATCCAAAAGGACGAATTTTCAACAAAGCTATTAAATTTTCCAACTAAAGGGATAACTTTTAACAAACAGAAAAATAAATTTTAGATAAAAAGTTTCATTTACAACCAAATAGTGGAATTTTCAAAGCAAAAGAAACGATTTTCAATCAATTAGTGGATTTTTCAACCTACAAAGACGATCTTTTAAACAAATGGTCGAATTTTCAAATGAAAGAGAATTAACTTCCACCAAACACGGTTCCATTTTTAACCAAATAATCAAATCTTCAAGCTAAAAGACAAATTTTTTAAAAGACAGTTGAATTTTTATTCCAAAAAAGATGAATCTTCAATTCAAAAATACAAATTTTCAACAAAGCAATTGAATAGTCGAACAAAAAAGATGACTTTTTGTCAAAATTGTTGATCTTTAAAAAAAATTAAATAGTTCAATTGAAAAAAAAATCATCAACCGAAAAGTTGCATTTACAACCAAATTATCAAATTGTCGAACAAAAAAGACTAATTTTCTAGAAAGAAGTTTGATTTTCAAACTAAAAGGACAAATGCTCAACAAACAGCTAAATTTTCAACAAAACAGTTGAATTTTTAACAAAATAGTTGAACTGCTAACAAAATAATTAAATTTTCTACAAACTAGTTCAATTGTTAACTAAAATGGCGAATCTTAAAAAAAAATATTTAATTTTTAGAAGTTGAATTTTCAATAAAACAAGATTAATTCTCAATGTAAAATATAATAGTTGATATTTAAATGAAAACAAAGGTTTTAATTTCAAATAAAAAAATATTGAATTTAACCAAAAAGATGAATCTCAACGAAAAAATATAATGGTTGATATTTCAACAAAAAAGATTTTAATTTTAAATAAAAACAGTTGAATTCAACCAAAAAAGACAAATTTTCAAGAAAATAGTTGATTCCTCAACCAAGATAAATTAATTTTTAACCAAACAGTTGCATTTTTGAACAAAAAAGATCAAATTTCTACCCAAAAAGGTAAATTAAAAAAAAGACGAATTTTCAACAAAATAATTGAATCCTCCACCAAAACAAATTAATTTTTTACCAAGCAGTTGCATTTTTAACCAAAACAAATCAAATTTTTCCGCAAAAATGTAGATTTTCAGATTAAAAAGACGAATTTTCACAAAATAGTTGAATTTTAAAAAACGAAGGATTTTCCAGTCAAGAGAGAGAGAAAGAAAATTCCAATCAAACAGTTTAAGTTTCAAACCCAAAAGGCGAATTTACTAGAAAGTCTAAAAAATAGTTGAATTTCCAAACCAAAAATAAGAATTTCTATCCAGAAAGTTAATTTTGAACAAAACAGTTGGATTTTTAAGCCCAATAGTTGAATTTTCTACCAAAAAAGACGAATTTACAATGAAATACATATATTTTCAACCAGACTATTGAATTTTCAACTAAAAAACAACAATTTTCAACGAAAAATATAATATTCAAATTCACAGCTAAAAAATCAATTTTCAATTAAAAAAATTATTTTTCAACAAAATAGTTAAATCTTGAACGAAACAGTAGAATTTGTAACCGAAAAAGGTGAATTCTGAAAAAAAATCCAATATTAGACTTTTCAATAAAAAATAATTAACTCTTAATCTAAAAATAGTTGGATTTTCTTATTCGGATTAATTAATTCATATTTTCCATGTGTGACGTCACATTCTGTCTTACCCCCCCCCCCTCCACCTAACAACTTGTCACGTATTTAAACAACCATAGAGTTTATCTTTAAATGAATAATTTACGAATTCATAAATAAATTCCGTTTGAAAAATTTTGGAAGCATTTTTTTGTTAACCATGAATTGAGGAATAAGCGAGCAAACCATGATAAATCCATAAATTCGAGATGATTGCTCAATAATAAAAAAAGAATGTTTTCTTGGATATACATGAAAATTTGGTTGAATTAAACAAGGTTTGGTTGATACAACAAAATATTTGATTGAAACAACAGCGTTTTTTTGTTGAATCAACCAAATACTCCACCTACCAAAATATTTGGTTATAACAACCAAGAAATTTAGTTGTGTCAACCAAATATTTGTTTTTCCATAAAGCATATTCTATGATTGAACCAACAAAAATTTGGTTGATTCAACCAAATCGTTTTCTGAGTGCATGCGTAACTCATTTTTTTCAAAAATGGATTTATCATGTTTGGTTCGCTTAATCCTCAATTAGACTAGACTAGAGTACTGAAAAAGAAAAATTGCCTGGGAAATATGGTAGAGATGGAAAGTACCTTTTTATTACCTCTCATTTCTACTATACTTTTCTTAGTTAGGGCTCTAAGCATAAGCCGACTTTATTGTTCTGGTGACCCTCGGGAGTGGACAATCCATGGCGAGTTGTCACGAAAGAATTCTTTGTGACCATAATTCCAAACGTAAAACAATAAAAACTCGATTAACTCTAATCAGAACTAATTTACAGCCAATCATTTAGTGTCGAAAGAATTTTAGCCTCATTTAATTTATTAATTAAGACTCAACTTTAACGATTCACCTCGTTTAAGGCCTTCTAAAAATGAAACTACATTTCTGATTAGTATTCTCATTGTTCCATCCTAAATGGTATATGAATATTTTATTATAGGCAGTTAACTTAATCTAATTTTTATTGGATAAAGACGCAACAGAAAGATGACTTTAAAATTACACAATAATTTATCAACTCTTTGCAGCACTTTCATCCAATTTCAGATAAAAGTTATCATTAATGGGATGTGACGTACTTTATGAGCTCGAAAGATAAGTAGAATGTGAAGACACAATTTTGCATAAGTATGTATCTAAGAGATAACTCACCATTATGTTCTGATTGGGATTGCATTATCTTGAACCCTGAAACAGATAAAATGAATTTTATTAGAATAACAAATAAAAGTATTAACGATGTAAGCTTTTTAAGATATATATTATTAATTAAAAGTGTAGATTGTATCTCTTCCTAAATTGAAAAGATTGCAATTGTTTGATAAATTCGGGGAATCACTTTCTAAAATCCTGGGCAAGTCAAGAAAATACAGGAACCCGAATGAGGTCCCCGTCATAAAATTGTTTCAAAATGTTAAAAAGTCCCCTGATTATGAATATCTTGGATATTTCTTCGAAAACCTGGTTTAATTTCCTTTAAACAATTTTCAATAACAATTTCGTAGAAAGAACGCTTTTACTGCTCTATAAACATATAATTTTTCAACAAAATTGACACATATACAAAGTTACATTTAAAACTTAACTTGTGCAAACTAATTTGAAACTTCTGTATTGCCTATTTCGAAGTCAGATCTCCTGAAAGAAAACAAAAATATTTCGATCGAAAAAACTTCTCTTCGTTAATTTTTGTTAAAAAATAGATATAATAAATAGAATTTCCTGTGAGAAATAGCCATTTTTTATCAAAAAAGTTACCATTCGTTGGGATTATTTCCGACAAAATAGACCATGTAGACAATGTAACTATAAGTTAAAAATGATTTTAGAAAAAACTTTGGGTTGGTTGAGGATTCATCATATTGGTAGAAAATTAAACTACTCGGTTGAAAATTAACTTTTTTGTTGAAAATCAAACTATTTTTATTCAAAATTAACTTTCTAGTAGAAAATTAACCTTTTTGTTAAAAAAAAAAACAACATACTTTTGTGTTGAAAATTCAAACGGTTTGTAGCTAATTCGTTCTTTTGGCTTTACAATTCAACACTTTTGTTGAAAATTAACGTATTTGTTGAAAACTCACGTTTTTTGGTGGAAAATAAATCTTCTTGCTGGAAAATTCATTTTTTTTGTTAGAAAGTTAACTATTTGGTTCAAAATTCATATTTTTTATTTGAAAATTCAATTACTTGGTTAAAAGTTGAACTAATTTGTTAAAAATAAATAGTTTTTTAAAGATTCACCTCCTTGGTTAAAAATGTAGCTATTCCATTTTTATAAAATTATCTTCTGGGTTAAAAAATCATCTTAGAGGTTCAACTATCTTGTTCAAAATTCATTTTTTTAAGATTCAAAATTTTAGTTGAATATTTATCTCTTTTGTTGAAAATGTAACTATTTCGTTAAGAATTCATTTTTTGCTGAGAATTCATTTTTTGTTGAGAATTCATTTTTTTAAGTAACAATGTAACCACTACATTTTTTGTTGAAAATAGATATTTGTATTGAAACTTGATCTTTTCTTATTGAAAATTCATTTATTGCGTCTTTTTTGGTCGAAAATTAATCTCCTTGGTTGAAAATTCATCCTTTTTAGATAAAAATGCAACTGTTTGATTCTGAATTAATCTGGTTTGTTAAAAAAATTTTTTTTTTAAAGATTCACGTCCTTGGTTAAAAATGCATCTATTCCATTTGAAAAAAATTAATCTCCTGGGGTAAAAAATCACCTTTTGGGTTGAACTCTTTTGTTGAAAATTAATTTTTTTAAGATTCAGAATTTAAGTTGAAAATTTATCTCTTTTGTTGAAGATGTAAATATTTTGTTGTAAATGCGTTTTTTAATTAGCTGAGAAATAATTTTTTAAACAAACAATATAAATATTCCATTTTTGGTTGAAAATTGATATTTTTGTTATGAAAATTGATCTTTTCTAGATGATAATTCATCTATTTTGTTCAAATTCGTATATTTTTTGGTCGAAAATTAATCTTTTTGGTTAAAAATGTAATTGTTTGGTTTTAAGTTAATCTGGGTTGTTTGATAATTTGTCCTTTGAACTTGAAAATTCAACTATTTTTTTGAAAATTGATATATTTTGTTGAAAATTCGTGCTTTATGGTAGAAAATTAATCAACTTGTTGAAAAAATCATCTTTTTGTTGAAAATTTAACAGCTTGATTAAAAATTCATCTTTTTTAGTTGAAAATTCAAATACTTGGTTGAAAGTTGAACTAGTTTATTAAAAATTAATATTTTTTCGACATTCACCACTTTGGTTTAAAATTTAACTTTTTTGTTGAAAAAACGTTTTTTTTTTAAGAAATTAATTATTCTATCTGAAAATTTTACTATTTCATTTTTGATAATTGCGTATACTTCTTCTCGGGACAAAAAAGTAGTTTTCACCGTTTTTGAAGTAAAGCCGAAAACCCGTTTTTTCGACAAGTTTTTTGTGTCTTTTTTACTTCGATTCACCGTAATTCAGTCAATTCTTGAAATCTTTCAATGAAACTTACAGGAAATATTCTTTATGATGTTCTAAAATTGTTAGGGTGAATAACAAATCAACATTTTTGTTTAAATAAAAGTTATAAATTTTTACCTGAGAGATTGCATAAATCATGCACTCATATCTTTAAGCTCATAGATGTCGAACGAATTTTGAGCAGCAAACAACTTTCAGCGGGAAAGTTTTTCAGGGAGATTTAAATATGTTTTTTTTACAGAAAGAATGGTTCTAAATAAATCATTATTAACAAATTATGAAGGTTATTTCGGTCGTGTGGTCCGTTCACACGTGAAAATGCAATGCGCTCGAGGCGACGTATTATATTATTCATTATTCGGAATTGAAAATACCAAAATATGAAATAATTTGTGAAAAATGAATTTCAATTGCTCTACAATTCAACAAAAGACTAAGTATATCTAACAAATTTGTTTATTAAAGTCCGATTAACAAATAATACTTTGTCTTGAGCAAAGTTGTATTCCCATGTGAACGCGTCGAGTTACGTGCGAAAAACGGATCATACAACCGAAATAAAACCGTCATAATTCCTTAATATTTATTTATATTGAATTACTTTTTCCGTAGAACACATGTTCATACCTTTCTGAACAACATTCTCGTCAGACGTTTTTGGCCTCAAGCTTGACTTCCTATGATCTTGAAGATATGAATGCACGATTTATACAATGTTTCAGGTAAAAATGAATAACTTTATTTTAATCAAAATTATTTATATTTAATTTACTCTAACAGCCGTAAAACATCATAAAGAAGGTTTCCTGTAAATTTCACCAAAAAGTTCCAAGAATTGGCCGAATTATGGCGAGTTGATGCCAACAAAATATGTTTTCTAAAAAAAGGGTTTTCCTGCTATACTTCGTAAATGCGGTTATAAAATTTGGCCCCTCAATTGCGTTAATGATTCAAGAAGCGCTGAAATGTCAGACCACATTAGGCGTTGCTCGGTTTTAATCCGATGGCACTGTATCTTTGATATCTTGAATGCAGTTAAATGGAGGGTGGATAACTGGTGGTAGTAGTGTCTCGGCCCTGTCTTTGCTCGCTAATCTATTCGTTTACGAATGAATGAAAAGATTGGGCGCAATTGTCTCGTCCTGTATGAAAGAACCATACCATTCCACTGACCCCGTGTTCCCTCTCTAACATACGAAGAGAACAGTCAGTAAGGTCGTCCCAAATCGAAGAACGGGATGAGGGTGCCATCGAGCGGGTGGAAGGTTAATTAACCGGATGTAATCTTGGACCAGAAATATTTCTTTTTGTGTCCTAGGGATGGCTGCTTGCGTATCGAGTCATTTCGCAACGCAATGTCATGACCATACTCTTCTCAAACATGGCCATACTCTTCTCATGCACATACTCTTCTCAAACATGCACATACTCTTCTCAACCATGCGCATACTCTTGTCAAGCATGTAAAGAGTGCTTTCCGATGGTGGTGGTGGTGGTGCAATTAACATCACTTTGCTCTCAAACCCTCTTCCGAGGGAGAAAGAGAGTAATAGTTTTCCGGGCTTCTCTCGACTCGCCCAGTCTCGCTCAGTCTTACCCAGTCTCTCCTCTCTCATCCATCTTCTCTCTTTCTCCTGTTTCACCGTCACTCTCGTCAACCACCCTCTCGCTCAGACCCATTTAGTCTCCTAGGTTGGCACGGCAACCGATAGTTCTCTTGCTCACCCTTTTGTACTTTCTCTCTCTCTCACACTCTCTCCATCCCTCGTTAACCGCTGCGAGGCCACCGTCCCAAAAACATTGACCTTTCAGTCGCTGTTATCTCATGGTCGGTCAATTCTCGACCTCTCGATTGACCGACTCTGCTGTCGCTTCCGAGACGATGACCGTTTCAACCTGATAAGGAGCGGTTAGAAACTTTTTCGAGGGAAGGGGTTGTTTTACCAGATTACACCGAATTCAATTAGAATCAATGCATTTTATGGAATTATTCCAAAACTTCATGTCTTATCAGTGATAACCTAACCTAACCTATCATGAGACAAATTTGGAGGGGGTTTAGAGATTTTCATTAATGTTGGAACGATGGTAAAACATATTTTTAAAATGTTTATATCAATGAATGGGCTGAGCTTTTTTGAATGCGAAACGCCTATTAAAAGTTTAATTTAGTCTAAGCAAAGTTATTATATTTATGAAAAAGCGGGACGACCTATATGTGCCTATTTTCTGGAAAATAGTTGAATTTTCAACACAAAAAGACGAATTTTCAAAAAAAAAAAAATTAATTTTTAACCAAACAGTTGCATTAAGAAACAAGTGGATGAACTTTTCGGTAAAAGAGACGAGTTTTGCAAAAAGATAAATTTTCAATCCAAACGAATGAATTTTCAACAACATAGTTGAATTTTTGATGAAAAATGACGACTTTAACAAAATAGTAGAATTTTCAGCATACAAAGATGCATTTTCAATAAAAGGGTCGAATTTTCAAACAAAAAAGATTAAAATTCAATAAAGTAAAGGTAAAGTAAATGGCAGAATGCCCAGAGGTAGACCGCCGAAAGAATGGTTAGAATCTGAGAATGAGACATTAATTCAAAGAGACATAAGAAGCCATAGGAACACGAGAGCTTGCATGAAAAAATGCATGGACGTGC
>JAABKJ010001532.1:0-30356 GCA_011634705.1 Andricus grossulariae
TCGGTGGCTTTGTCATAGGCCCTTCAGTTCTATTCAAAAGGAATAGAAACCGAAACCGAATGGTAGCAGAGCGTGGTATATATATATATATATATACCGGGTGACCCAGTACTCAAGGAACATTTTTATGTTTTTGAATTCCTCATAAAAAATGGAGTTGAAAATAATAATGAAAATTTGTTGTCAAGTTAATAATTACTGAGTAATTAACAATTAAAGATTAACCAATAGGAAGCATGAAATAGATGGACGACAGTCCATGTATCACTGATGAGGGTGTGTGTGCAAAAGAGTAATTTTAAATTTGCAGGGGGTTGTGAATATCAATGGTGCAACTTCACACGGCAACTGAGAGACGAGATTCTTAGAAAATATCTTTCTCTTTAGAATACACGTTGAATTATTTCAACTTTTTCGAGTGTTTCTAATTCTGCAGAATTGAAACAAATTCTTAGAATTGACTTGTGCTCCTTTGAATTCTTTTGAAGTTTTTTGCAATTATTTTGAAACCTTTACAGTACACCATACATTATTTCGAATCTTTCCAAGTCCTTCGTATTCTGTGAAATCTAAACAATTCTCTGAATTCTTCTGAATTTTTCTCAATTCTCAATTGTTTGAATTCATTGAACTCGCTGATCTCTTTCAAATTCTCTGAAATCTTTTGAATTTTATAAATTTTTTTGTATTATCTAAATTCTTTGGAAATTCTATAATTTTTTTTTCAATTCTGTGAATGCTTTTGAAGTTTGTAAATTCTTTTGAACTCTGTGAATTATTCTGAATGCTCCAAATTCTTCTCGATTCTCTGAAATCTTCCGCTATTCTTTGAATTCTTCTGAATGGTCTGAATTCTCTTAAATTCTCTGAAATATTGTGAATTCTTTTGTATTTTCTAAATTCGTTCAAAATCCTCTACATTATTTTTTGAATTCTGTAAATTCTTTTAAAGTTTGTGAATTCTGTTGCACTATGTGAATTCTTCCGAATTTTCAAAATTCTTCTTAATTCTTTGAATCATTCCTAATTCTATAAATTCTTTTGCTATTCTCTGAATTCTTTCGAATTATTCCGAATTCTTTGAACTCTCTAAATTGTTTTAAAATTTTCTGAACTCTCTAAACTGTTTTGAATTTGTTGAATTCACGATCACTGAATTTTTTTAATGTTTTTTAATTATCTTGAAATCATTAGAAAGCACGTTGAATTATTATAACTTTCTTGGAATATTTTTGATTCTGTAGAATTCACACGAATTCTACAGAAATTTTAAAGCTTTTTTTCCTAATTCTCTCGAAATATTTATAAAGCACCATGGATTGATCTGAATGTCTGCAATTTTTTTGTATTCTATGAACTCTCCTGCATTATTCTAAATTCTCTGATAATTTTTCAATTGTCTAAATTGTTTTGAATTCCGTGACATATTTCACATTCGATGAATTCTTCTGTATGATCTAAATTTTTGTAGATTATCTACATTTATTTTGAATTCTGTGAATTCTTTTGAAGTCTGTGATTTCTTCGGAATTTTTTGAATTCTCCTAAGTTCTCTAAATTCTGTCGAATTCTATGAATTGTTTCGAAATTTTATAAACTCCTGCAAATACAGTGAATTCGTCGAATTCTCCCGCTTTCATTGAATGTTTTAAAAATATTTTTTAATTATCTTGAAATCATTATGATGCACCTTGAGTGAGTTTGAACTTCTTCTTTTGAATATTTTTAATTCACTTTAAATCTTTAGAATACACGTTGAACTACTTAACTTTCTTTAAATATTTTGAATCCTGTAGAATTCTAATAACTTAGAGATAATCAAAAGAATTCAGATAATTAAAAAAAAGCCAATACAAAAGAATCCATAGAATTAAAAATATCTCAGAGAATTGGATAGAATTCAGACATTTCAAAATTTATACAAGAATGTAGAATAATTTAGGAGAATTTGAAGAATACAAAAGACTTGAATGAAGTTAGAACAATTCATGGCGTATGGTAAAGATTTCAAGAGCATTGAACAAAAATTTAATTCTGAATAATTCGTCTGAATTCTGCAGGATTCAAAATAATAAAAAAAAGTTGAAATAATTCAACGTGTATTCTAATGATTTAAAGATAATTGAAAAACATTTCGAAAAATTCAGTTATACTGTGAATTCAGCAAATTCAAAACAGTTTAGAAAGTTCAGAAAATTGTAAAACAATTCAAAGAATTCAGCATGAATCAGGGAATTTAAAGAATTTGGAAGAATTCAGAAGAAGTCCGAAAATTTGGAAGAAATCAGAGAATAGCAAAAGAATTCATAGAATTAGGAAGAATTCAAAGAATTAGAAAGAAGTCAGCAAATTCGAAAGAATTCACAGAGTGCAAAAGAAGACACAAGCTTCAAAAGCATTCACAGAATAAAAAAAAAATTAAAGAATTTCAAAAGAATTTATAGAATACAAAAGAATTCATAGAATTCAAAAGATCTCAGAGAATTTGAAATTCAGAGAATACAAAAGACTTGGAGAAATTCGAAATAATGTGAGGTGTTCTGTAAAGGTATCAAGAGAATTGCAAAAAATTTCAAAACAATTCAAATGATCACAAGTGAACTTTAAGAATTCGTTTGAATTCGACAGAATCAGAAATACTTGAAGAAAGATAAAATAATTCCACGTGTCTTCTAAAGGAAAATATATTTTCTAAGAATCTTGTCTCTCAGTTGCCGTGTGAAGTTGTACTATTGATATGCAAAACCTTCTGCAAATTTAAAATTACTCTTTTGCGCACACACCCTCAACAGTGACACATGGACTGTCGTCCATGTAACGCATGATTCCGATTGGTTAATATTTAATTGTTAATTACTCATTAATTATTAACTTGACAAAAAATTTTTATCATTATTTTCAACTCCATTTTTTATGCGGAATTCAAAAATATAAAAATGTACCTTGAGTACTGGGACACCCTGTATTACACTGTTATATTCATCAATATAATTAAAGGCGATTGCCTAGGTGAACACCAGAGTATAAATGATCGTCATTTTTTTGAAGCAGAGGAAAAATTGATAATTCTGTTAATAAAGAATTTAGTTAACAGCCTAACTGATGAGTATTTTAGTGCGTAATTATCGATTATATAACGTACCATATAGTACTTATCTTGAGCGTCATATTGTGCACCTCGATTTCAACTAGTGGTATGACCTAGGAAAGCTTTAGATAAGATTTGAAATTTACAGGTCTTAATCTTCAAAATCTTATCTTTAACTTAATAAAAAAAAATATATTTTTGCTAAAGTTAATTTCAAGAGTGCATATAATTAATAAAACAATAAAAAAAACAAGCCAAATAAGAGCCGGTTGCGCACAATGGGGCCAAAAGTAGTTTTTAAACATTTTTTTATTAGCACAAATAATAACTATTTTCTAAACCCCACATTTCCTTGAAAATTTTTTTAAATATTTCTCAATAGTAAGAATCAATGAATAAATAAATAAATAAATAAATAAATAATAATATAATATATAAAAATAAATAATAAAAAATAATTTTTTTTTCATTATTAAAAAATTAGTTATCGAAAGTGATTTGTTTAGAATATTATTGTTTACTTTGTTTTAAAGGGTTATTCTTCGGCGATAATGTAAATTTACATGTGTTTCAATAACAAATTGCACAGAAACAAGCATGATTTAGTTAATGTTTTATCATTTATTACTCCCAAAAATACAAAGTTATTTTTCCTATGGTTTAATTCAAGCGTGCATCAAATTAATGAAACAATCGCATAACCAAGTTGAACGCGAAAAATACATATCCAAGCACGAAGAGCGAGGTCCAAAAAATAGGGAAATTGGCGAAAGATTGAAGCCTTAAAAATCATAACAGACTGACTTTTTAATTAAATCACCAGTCACCTAAAACCTCTCGATCCGACATCGATTCGGAAATATTACATTTCAGTTTTACGTTTTTTTTTTGAAATTAGTAGCTTGAATGATTGTAGTTTCCATGTGGTTTATATTCTGCACGTGAAAACTTCCTCTGATCGAACGGTTGGAACCTACTGGAGTATCAACTACATCTCCTGTGGTCAATGCGGAAACCCTGCTGCTTTCTATGTTAATTTTTGCCCGTCTTTGACCGTTATTAATATGTAAATACATTCCAGCAAGAACAGCATAACTTTTCAATATTGCAAATACGTCACCATTTGATGATGATAATACAATATGTTCTTGGGTTGGCACAGGCTGATACCTACCATTTCCTATTTTCACTTTCAGTGGCGTGTCGGTAGGAAAAGTGTAACTT
Source organism: Andricus grossulariae (assembly GCA_011634705.1). Taxonomy (NCBI): domain Eukaryota; kingdom Metazoa; phylum Arthropoda; class Insecta; order Hymenoptera; family Cynipidae; genus Andricus; species Andricus grossulariae. Next base: position 4,313 of record JAABKJ010001532.1, read on the forward strand.
TGAAATTCAAATATCCGGTGTGGCTTTGCGCGCGGAATCAGCCGAATAAATCTTAGGTTTTCTAGTCCACATCCATCTCCGTCAGGAGAAGGAAGCCGTATAGGTACAGCTATGGAACTGCAAGGAGGGTGGTGCACGGCAAGAGGTGACCTGGACCTGACAAGAAGAGGAGGCACGTCAGGAGGGAGAGACCTCTCAGGTGAATGTCTGTCAGGAGAAGAAGAAAGTCGGCAACGAGGATCAACAGGAATAGGCTCGCCATTTGGTAAACAATCAAACTGTGTACTTAACTCTACAACAAAAATGACATGATTTATTTTAACGATCGTAGTTTATGAATACTTGTGACAATACTGTAAGGCGTCATTCCATAAAGCTTGACCAGCAATTAAAAAAATATTATTCGTGAAGGTTCCTAGACAAATTCAATTTGAAATTTATTGTAGATAATGTAATGCATTTTTACACAAACTAGGAAATGAACACGCGCACTATGCTACTAGCCGAATAGTCGCTAGCCGACCTCAAATTGTGTATAGCAAAACAAGAAAAAGAATATCTCGGTTCACGAAATGAAACTGTTTTATAATCAAATATAAACATGCGCATCTTATAAGCGTCTCATAATGTCTTATAAGCCACGAGTTAACTTAAGTTTAACTGCGGGTGGGCTGCTCCTGTGGAGCCCTCTTGGCGCTCCAGCTATAAAGCCTTGTGTGCCACGCCCTAAATTATTGCTCTCAGTAGTTGACCCCAGACCTCTTTCTGAAGCCTAGTATGTCCACCTCTGATCGCGTTATGAATTCCACAAGTTTCATGAAATGGACCCCAAAGATTTTTTGTCTGCGTCCAGCTAATACTAGGCACTGACATAAGAGATGCAGGGACGTTTTATAATTCCTGCTGCATTTCCTGCATACTCTCGCGGGGTTATACCCCATCTTGTACATGTTGAAGTTCGGGTTGTTATACCTCGTATGCATCTGAACCACTGTCGGAAACCCTGTGTTTACTCCTAGTATTCCCGGTGCATTGTCCGGATCCAGCTTTTAATGGCCATGCCGATGCAGGGAGACGCTAACCTCAGTACCGTTTCCGGTCTTATGTATTCACATGCTGCACCGAATTTTGCCAACTAATCCGCCTTTTCGTTGCCCTTGATCCCTGTAGTAGGCCTTCACCCCATCTAGCTTCGAGTCGCCTCCAGCGTAACATGTTTCATATCTAGCTTACTAGCTGGTATACCACATCACACCTCAAAGCCTCTTGACACATGACTTCTGTAGGGGTATCGCTAAAGGCACTTCCTATGTCTAAGAAGGTGCCCGCAGCATACCCTTTCCTGTTCCAGCTGCTGCTCCAATTTCGCCACGACAGCATAGAGCGCCGTTTCCACCGAGCAGCTTGCCCAAAAGACGTGCTGCCCTCTGTGCATTGGTGAGGTTCAAAGCACCTTATCCCTCATATATCTATCAACCAGCTTCTCTAGCGTCTTGAAGATGAGAGACGGAAAGCTGATCGGCCGGAAATCTTTTGCAGCAGTGTAGCTTTCATTACCAGGTTTAGGAATGAAGGCCACCCTGCGACCAAGTCTCTAGAGCTATTACACATTTATTTCCGGAAACCTTGAAAATATTTTTTAAATAGTTTAATTATACTATTATATTCACAAATAGAATTGAAGATGATTGCCCAGGAGCAGATCAGAATATGAACGATTCTCATTTTTTTCAAGTAGAGTTCAAACTGATTAATATACTAATGAAAAATTTGATAAGCAGTCTTACGAAAGATTTCTTGAAGTGCTTTATCAAAACTTATATAATATATACTATACTGCTAATCTCATGAATTATATGCATTAAGCTTGTTGTTCTGAAATATTTATATTTTATTAGTTAGTTTCAAGGAAAAAAATGTATTTACTAAATTCGTTAAATTTGACAATAAAATTTATATAAGCCGCAGCCATACAGGATAATTAGAGATTTCATGAAATGTTACTTCATGACATTTTAATGACAAAAATGGTTTGGATTGAGTTTTGAATACTAATTTTCTTAAAGATCAAAATAACGTTTTTAGGAAGCAAATAGCGGACTTTTGTCAAAAACACATTACATTGGCAATAAAAAACAAACTTTTGCCGAATTGTCCTGCTTATAATTATTGCCGAAAATTGCAAAAAATATAACAGAACAAAAACGTTGTACTGTTTCAAATGAATTACACTTCAAACGCAAGGATATTATAGTTTTAATGTGAAACACATTTTTATTAACTTAATTTTATTTCCCTAAAATGTATTGTCTTTTGCAGTATAAACATGTTTTGATGCACAGCTAGATCAATCTGCTTATAAAAACTAATTGGAGCATTTCATGAATTAATTTCGTAAATGTATTTAAAAACGAAACATTAAAAGTTATTAAGAATTGTTGGCTTTATGCTGTTTTGAGACAAAATTTTTACGTGTTGCCCCACTGTACAGGGTTTGACTCATTGGAGTGACCCCAGTGGAAAAATTTCATGTCAGTCTAGTGCAGGTCTGGCTCAATTCTGGCCTCATCTAGACTGTCTAGGTCTGGTCTAGCCCAGGACTAGCGCTGATCAGCTATCAAAGACCAAAAACATTTGCTAAGTTTGATCAGTACATTTTTTTTTGCACATTTTAACAAAGTTACAGGGTCTTAAATGATAGAAAATGAGAAATTCATACTATCAATCTGATACTTTTCTCTTATTTCTTTGACAATCTGATCTGGCCCGTGTTTGACGTTGATCAGCTAAATGCACTTATCTTGAAGAATGTTTTTTTTGTCATTACAAAAAAAAAATAAATGAAGTCCAGGCAGCAGCTGAAAAGCCTCCAACTAGTGGCGAAGCTGCTATTAACTAGTGGCTGATTAGACAATTACTAGCGGCTGACCATACGGTCTGGCCTGGGGCTATCCAAAATAAACGTTACACTTTTGGCCAGGTCCAGACTAGATCAACACCAGCATCAAAACTAAAAGCCAGACGGTCTGGTCTGGGCCGGGCCTGCGCTAGACTATTTTTCCACATAGGGAGTCGAGATAGAAAATACTACGGTGAAAAGACGAGCAAGAGAGGGTTTATTTAAGAGAGTATCAATAATTTTTAATGACAAACAGCAGTGTACATGCACTAGAGCAACTAGTAGATAATTTCTTTTTGTTGACAGGGGTAAGACAGGGTTTTCGTCTTAGTCCACTTTTATTAATTATGCAATCTAAAACTTAAAAGAAGAAATTATAAGAAAAGGATGGGGAAGAATTAGGATCGGAAAATAAAATTGTTTACACTGGCATACGCGGGCGATATAGCGTTATTACCAGACCATCATTGGAGAAATACTTAGATAAAAAAAAGTTTAATTTCAATGGCATAGAGGCAAAGATATTTAGGTTCAGCAAAATAATGGAGACGAAAAAAAGAATGGTAGGTATATGGAGACTGTAGAGCTCAGATAAGAGAAGTGATAATAAGAAAAAAGGAGGGGTAATGAAGCAGATCTGGGAAATAAGAAAGAGAAGTTCAAAGGAGAATGTTGTTATTCGATACGCTGATATGGCCATTATTGGGCTCAAGAGCAGAGATAAGCGGATAGACAGAAACGGAAGAGATTCAAAAGCGACAAGAAAGGTATATAAGGTAGACGCTAGGGGTAGGCTGAAAAACGCCAGGATGTATGGTAAGAGAAGAAGCGCAAAGGAATGAATTAAGCACTGGAGCAGGAAAGACAGAGACAAGTTTTGAGAGATGACAATCAAAGGAAGAAGAGTTAGCGAAAAAGTGTTTAAAAGAGGTGCAGAATTTTTCAATGGAAAGAAGGAATATGGAAGCTTTTGTGCGAATGATGTAGGAGAAAAATGGCAGGTTAAGGAAGTTATGTAAGAGTAAATTTGAAAAAATGGCAAGGTTAAGGTAAAAGAGAAGTGAAAGATTAAGGAAACGGAAATCGCATCATGACCTAGGAAAGTTTCAGCTTTATAGAAAATATATGGTGTAAAAGAGAGATTTTTTTTGAAGGTTTAATTCAAGCGTGCATAAAATTGATGAAATAATCGCAAAACCAAGTTAAATGGCAGGAATAGATATCCAAATGCGAAGTGCGAGGTCCGGAAGGAGATGAAAATTTGACAGCTAGAAAACATTTTCTTTTTAATATAATTACCGGTTACAAGAATCATTCTGATCCGTCTTCGGATCTTTAAAATTATACTTTAGTATTCTTTCAATATATGTGACGAACTTCATAAAACTTGTTAATTGTGCGGTGGGGACCTACTTGAGCATCAACGACTTCTTCTAGGGCCGATGCGGAAACCGTGCCACTTGCCATGCTTATTTTCGCCTGTCTTGTAGTGTAATCAATATATGCATATATCTCAGCAAAACCATTATAACTCTACAATATTGCAAAGACCTCACCATCGGATGTTGATAATACAATTTTGTTCTTTGTTTGGCACAGGCTCATACGCATGCTTTCCTATTCTTATTTGAAGCACTGTATTCGTAGGGTAAGTGTATCTTTGAAGTTCGAATATCCGGCGCGGATTTACGCGGGGAATAAGCCGAATAAATCTTAGGTTTTCAAGTCCACATCCATGTCCATCAGAAGAAGGAAGTCATACAGAAGGGGCAATAGACCTGGAAGGAGGATGAGGCCTTGCAGGAGGGGACTTGGTCCGGGCACGAAGAGAAGGCTCTGCATGAGGAGAAGGCATGACCGGAGAATGGGGTCTGACAGGAGGAAGAAACCTGTCAGGTGAATGTCTATCGGTAAAGTAAGAAGGTCCACAACGAGGAACGCTAGGAATAGGAGCGCCATTAGGTAAACACTCAAACTGTGTACTTAACTCTGTTACAAAAAGTGAGGATTATATATTATTTGACGTTGGTATTTTATCAACCTTCTTGGCAATATTTTGATCCGTAAATGGCGTCATAAGAGAAGTATGCTCTAGGAAGCTTCTTGAAAGCTTGACCAGAAATTCAAGGAAAATTATTCGCTAACGTACATAGGGAGGTTTTATTTCTATTTTTTTCAGAGTCTAATGCGCTTTTATACACACACCAGAAAAAAATACATGCGCTACGTGAGAAAATTCTCTATAGAAAAATAAGAACGGTTTCTCGGTTACACGAAGCGAAGGTTATTTCGAATTTTTAACATTTTCCTTCTAAAATCTTCCGCCTCATGATGTCTCATCCAAAAAGTATCGACAGTTATAACGACAGCGCTATCAATCGTCGTTTAAGTTTATCAAATTGGAACAAACCGTCGATACCACATGTGTCAGTTGCTGTCTACTAAAAGGCCTAAAGTAGGTTGCGTTTAGAACAAAAAAAAAATGATTTAAATCTTCCAACTCCGATTCAGACAATGATTAAAAGTTGTGAATGAGTGAGGGAATGAGACAAATTATACACCAGATTGTCACATATGTGATGCATTTGCATCTTTAAGAAATAGCAGACATAACAGCGAAATAGGTGTTTAATAAATGAATAAAAAGTTAAATTTGAAATTCATTCACAATGGTCTAAGCTATTGCCGAGAAGATTGATAAGCAAGAGCAATATTTTATTTATATTTCTTGTTACCAATTAAAAGTACAACTCCAGTTCGCGCACCATTTTTTCACTTGATACAGTTGAAAACGTGACATAGTACACGTCGTTAAAATTAATGTCATAACCACAGCGAAACTTTCGTCAAAATACGTTTAATTTAAAAAGTTACCAAATTTATCTGTTACACATTTCGTCTTTTGTTTTTTCTCTGCAGTCCCCATCAATAACTTTCACACGAACTTGAATTTAAGTTAAAACTTCATTTCAGCGATGCAATGTTAATCTTTTTCATAGTTCTCCAATGTACGAAAACTCGGTCATACTAGTTCTGTAAGGAAAGTATTCGACCTTCTGCTCTAACTTCGCGCCTATTTGTGCTATGATGAAAGGCTGACCACGAATGCGTTTCATTTAAACTTTGCCATAAACTTGTTTATTCATGTGACATGTGATGATTCTATGAGTAATACTCGAATCAAATAGTTGTCTATGCGATTTAAAAGTGATCTCACTCCAGTAGAATGTGACTCCCGCTTTAGCCGGCCAGCAAAGGCCAAAACACCACAAAATGTGCAACAAGTGCTATTGGTAATTAACGAAAATTATCGGTTAACAGTGAAAAAGATAATGAAAGCCCAGATCTTTGGATGAGCCGCATGACTGCAAAATTGGAGCAACCTTCAGGCTCACTGTTTTCTTTGACCAACAAGGTGTTTTGCACCATGAATACACTTCAAAAGGTCAGACTGTAAGCAAAGAGTATGACCACGAAGTTCTGAAGCGATTACATGACGCAGTAAGAAGGAAACGGCCAGATTTGTGGAAAAGTGACGACTGGACCCTTCATAACGATACCGCACATGCCTATTCATTGCAGCTTATTAAGCAATTTCTGGTAAAACACAGCCTTACACAACCTCGGCAGCCCTTATACAGTTCTGAACCAGCTCCCTGTGATTTCTGGCTGTTTGCCAAATCAAATTATCCTTTAAAAGGTAAAAGATGTAAAGACTCTGATCATCTATCTAAACGGAACGAAGAACAGCTAATTATCAGTCCGTACTCATTGTCATAACCGCGATTTTCCATTGATGAGACGCACGTTTATTTAAAATTCTAGCGACGTACTGTATTTCTCTATAAAATTGGTAACAAATAAGAAGCAATTTAAAAAAATAAATCATCAGTTATTTCTTAAAATTTCGGGATTCTTATTATATAGATTGCTATACCTGCTTACAAATTTCAATAATTCGTTTTATTAGATAGAAATATATCAAAACTAAAAAAAAAATAACTGAAACAAATATTCATTACAAAAACTGGAAAATAAAATTAAAATTGAAAATTTTAGAAACCCCCTGCTATCACGTGCTTGTTTCTCTTTTATCAACAGCTGAAAAATACTCGTTGGGGCATTGGCGATTACATGAATCATTTTGCTCCGTCTTCGGATCACATAAAAATGATGTTGTCGTGGCATGTTGTTTACACAAGGCTTGACGATTTGGGAACGAATAGAACCTGGTATCTAGAATGCGGATTACGTCGGGCAAATTTTTAATTGCAGAGACCTCAACATATTTAAACAAATTATACATATTTATATATTACAATTATACTACGAGTATTATATTACCAAAGGAATTCAGGATGATTCCCAATGTAAAGACCATAGTATAAGCGATTCCCATTTTGTTTAGGTAGGTGAAAAACTGCTTAATGTACTACTGAAGAACTTTCCTAACAGTGTAACTAAAGACTACTAAAGTGCCTTATTGAATATCATATGATATAAACTCTTCTCCTTATCGCATGTTTTATAATTGTTAAGCTTATCGTTCTGAGATATTTACAGTTGCAAGGAAAGAAACGTCCTATTATTTCAAATAAATTTAATCTAAACGCAAGAATATTCTAGTGAACGAGGCACATTATGTTGCTTATCTGTTTTGATGTGCAGTTCGAATAATTTGCTCATGAAAACTAATAAAAACATTTCATGAATTAATTTCATGTACCAGATGCTACTACACTTATTACGATCGATCCCGAGTTTATTTCGATTGCTCACGAAAAAGAACAAAAGAAGTTGCAAAAAATGCTACTTTTTCACTTTATTTACCTTGTACGCGCGGCTTGCAAGTTTGAGCGCGCCTGTCGGATCTCGCGCTTCGCGCTCGATGATAGGTTTCTCAGTATTTCTATGCATCTAATGTCTGAATTTTCAAAGTAATCAAGTATGTTTGAAGATTAAATTGCTCGTAGCTCTGTAGGCCTTGAGAAACACATTCTCATCGTCACACACGCTCTACGTGCTTAATTTTTTATAGACGAGTCAAAATGTATGTTTATTTTCTGAGTTACCTCAACATAAAAAGCTTTAATCCGTTCTTCAGACTTTTTCTCTATCTCGCGTTGTTATGCTGAAAATAGGATTTTTTAATATAATTTTTGATGGATAAAACAAAAACTTCTACAAGTCTTTTTTTTTAATTTTTTACGTATCTTGCGTCTTTTGGCGTAATATGAAAAATTTCAATTTTTGCATATCAATTTGAAAAAATAAATTAAAAACGAGGAGTTTTGTCAAAAAATAATTCGAAGAAATGTTGTAGGACTTTCAAACGCTGGAATTCCTCCAAAAACTTTTCTCCATATTCCGCCTCGTTTGGCTCAACATTTGAATTTTCGATTTTTTTCATAATCTTTTCGATAAATAAACACAAAATGACAAGTCCCAGAAAAAATGGTTTAAATGAATTTTTGATGAATTTTTAAAAGCTACAACTTCTTTTTGAATTTGTTCCCGTATCTCACTCCCTTCGATTCGAAATTAGAATTTTTGATTTTCGGCGTAGTATTTTAGACAACTGAAACAAAAATGACGAGTCCTATTAAAAGATGGGTACAATAAATTTTGGAAGACTTTTTAAAAAATATAATTGCTCTTGAAGTATTTTTTTTGTATTTTGCGTTGTTTCGCTCAAAATTTGAAATTTCGATTTTCCTCATAGTATGTTCGATAAATAAAACAAAAATATCAAGTTTTATCAAAAAATTGTTCAGGGAAAATTGTAGGTCTTTTTAAAGCTACTATTCTTTTCTTAAACTCTTTTGCTTATCAGTCGTTGTTTGGCTTGAAATTATAATTTTCGACTTATTTATTTTCGATGCATAAAAACTAAAAACTGAGTCCTATCGAAAAATGGTGAAAACGAAAATTATAGGTACATTGAAGGGCTTCAATTCTAATTGCATCATTTTTTGACATATCTGTCATCGTTTCACGTAAAAATAGAACGTTGGATTTTTGAATAGAATTTTCAATGGATAAAACCATAACCGTTGGTCAAAGAATTCTAGTTAACGAACTCGTTCTTTCCCTTGGGACCTAAAAAAGTGTGCTTAGGTTCGATTTGATCCGTTGAATTTTTCTCGACTGTGCATAATACAATTTTCGGTCTCTAACCTAAATATTGTTATTAGGCATTCCGGATTGACCCAAAATGCCATCGCACACTGCGATCACGCACATGCTTAATCGCTTAAGAGGATCTATGCTGTTATTTAAAGATATTGTTCCTTATTGGTGCTCTAAACCGACACAAATTTTTACGTTTTAACAGAGGGTTTAATAAAGAGAGTATCGGAGATTTTTTGAGACAAAAAAGAGAGTAAGTATAGTAGAGGAAGTTGTAGATAGTTTCTGGTTGGTGAGATGAGTAAGGCACGGTCGTCCTCTGAGCAAACTTTTGTTTAATATACAATCTCAGACTTAAAAGAAGAAATGATAACAACAGAATTAGGACGAGTTAGGATTGGGAAAAAATATTTACGCTGACATACGGGGGCGATATACATAATGTTGATGACAGAGGATAAAGAAGGGATGACGGGCTTACTTGTAGGACTGGAAAAAGTTGAATTTAAATGCAGAAAAAACAAAGGTAATGAGGTTTAAAAAAGGATCAAAGCGAAAAAATAATGGATTGGTCAATGAAAGGTACTAACAAGAAGGTTAAACAAAAAATGGATTAAATAATGTAGTTTTTCGATATGCTGGTATCTCTGGTAATGGGCTATAGAGTGGAGATATGGAAAAGGTCACTGTAGGGCAATCAATAAAAAGATGGGTGATGATTGAGAAATGAAAATATAATAAATCGTATAACACTATAAAAACGGAAGAAGTAACAAATTATTCGGAAAAGGGATAGGGAGAGAAATTATGCAGCTCATTGGCAATAATTAGATTTGGAAGCGAGGTAAGGGAAAGGCTGAGCCGGGGAAATAAAGAAAAGAGAAAGTGTGTAATTTTAGAATGGGGAGATGTAATATGGCAGCATGTACGAGAAGGATGTAGGAGAGCAATGGAAGATAAATAAAGCTTGCAAGAAAATGTGGTAAAGATTTTGCGGTAGGATGGATTGGGTGATGAGTGGATGAAAAAGTTGGAGGGGACTGGATTAACGAATAAGAAAGTATGATAGAGTTGATTTCAAAAAGTGGAAAGGTAACGGCATAAGAGAAGTGAAAGAAAAAGAAAACGGAAATCGCCTAGAAGCTTAAATATTTTTAAGTATTTGGTTTTGTAATAGTCATATAATAGTATACATAGATTAAGAAGCGGATGCGCTGTCGCTCACTCTCTTGATTTTGAAAGCTCACTCACTCGTTCGCCAGTATGTCCAAATTGCGCTATTGTAAAAATAGACTTAGGAATATAAATATAAGAACTTATGCAATTAGTTGTGAATTGTCATGAATGAGTATAATAAGGATACATTATAAACAGACAAGAACCATAAACGTTCCAAGGATGCAGTTTCGAATAGCTGAATTCTCCGATGTTATTGAAACTTCGTATACTTATGTATTTTGACGCGCTGATTACGATTATGATAGTGAAAATTGGCGACTAAGCGATCTTCATGGTGGAAACCATGAAAAACACCATAACAATTATATTTCTTGCCTGATCTCTTGTTATCAGGACAGATTTCCAACTGATAGTTGTAAGGATGACCTCTGTGAATTATTCCGAGGATCCATGATCCTTCAACTATCCGTCTTTTCTCATTTTTTCAACCGCCGATTTTGCACTCATCTATTTCAACTACTTCTCCGGCACCTCCAATGCGACCTTCCTCATCGAAGTGACTGTCAAGATCAACCATGCAGACCTCTAGACAAAAAGAGAAGCGGTCTGCAACAGTTTCTCGTAAAATCGAATGACCTTCGACAATGCCAATTTCCCGGATGGTTTGTTCAAAATTGAAGCCTACATCGAAACAATAAAAAATAAGCATACATGTCCCTGCGGAAATGTCACACCTCTCAAACCACGTATTTTTCGCAACGGTATTTGTGTGACGATACTTGCCTGCTTTATAACACAAGAACTGGCCGCAAGTCATTTCAGTCTCTAAAAGAGTCATTTTTTTCTTGTGTTTTGAGCAAAATCGTTCAGTTGGAATGAGGTCAATTTGTCTCAACCTCTGGAGTGTTTTTTCTTTTTTTTTTTGAAGAATCATACTCAGACTAAAAATATTATATGTTTCATTCATCTTGGTTAGAACTTGAGAGAATAAACCTTCGAAAATAATGAATGCACGCCTGAAACACACACCTGTTAGTACTAGGAGCGCGGATGGTGGAGAAAGACCTGCCGCTTATTGCACTAAAATTTGTTAAATTTTATCAGATGCATCGATAATTTTCTCGAAAACTCTCACTCGTATGAAAGAATACTTGAAACAAAAAATGTGTATCTCGAAGAAGTTCACAACTTTTGCTTTAAAGATTTCGCAAAAATTTTCATATTGACTAATCTAAACGCAAAAACCCTTGATTTTTAAGGGGCTTTTTCCATGATATTCAACGTGCCACTAATGTTTGCGAAAAATATTACTTGTAGATAAAAATTTTACGGACAAAATATGTGTAACTCGATTAGATGTACAACTTTTGTTTCTAATATTTGATAATATTGTGCGTATTGGTTTAAATCAACGCAAAAAACGTGACCGAACGCATTTCCGTAACTTCCTTTGTCTTTTTCTTGTTTTTACAACGCAATCCTCTTTTTCTAAAAAAAAATGATTTTTATGGTGTTTTTTACGGTTTTTACCATGGAAATTGCTTTGTCGCCAATTTTCACTATTATACTCGTAATCAGCGCGTCAGAATGAATAAGTATACGAAGTTTCAATAAAATCGGAAAATTCAGCTATACGGAACTTTACCCGTTCCAGTTTAATGAATTTGAATTCGTGACTCTTGATTTTCAAAGTCATCCAAATTCAAGAATTTTGATTTATACATATTTAGGATTGGAAAATTTTCATTACAAAATCTTCGAAATAAAAATATTGAACCCCAATTTTTGATGTCAGCATTCTGAATTATATACATGAAAATTGAAGAATGTTTCATTGCAAATCTTAAACATTGAATTATCACACTTAAAATTTCTTCTACTAGGATGGTTTAGGATTATAAACTCTTGATTTTTGATTTGCACAATCATCTAAATATAAGACGATTTTCTTGCAAAATTGAAGGGTTATCAATTAAAATTCTGTAAAATTTGAATATTGGAAAAAACATTTAAAACTGGATCATTCTTAATTATACAGATTAAAAATGAAAGAATTTTGAATCGAAAATCTTAAAAATTGAAGGATCTTCCAACGAAAATATTAAAAATTAAACTACATATATAAGTTTGCTTTGAGAAATCAAGAATTTTCCGAATATTGTGACACTCTTTCAACTCGTGACGTGACCTAGGAAATTTGCAGCTTTATAGGACATCTGGGGTGTGAAAAGAAATTCTTTTCTATGGTTCAATTCAAGTGAGCATAAAATTAATGAAATGATTGTAAAATCAAGTAAAATGCGAGTTATACGTATCCAAGCGCAAAATACGTGATCGAAAAGAGATTAAAACTTTTATATCCAGAAAACACTCCCTTCTTAATATAATAAGCAGTTAGATGAGAAAATCTGATAAGTCTTCGGATTGTGAACATTATAATTTATTCTCGCATTTTTTTTAACTAATGGTGCTGCACGTCGTAAAACCTGTCGATTTTGCGACTGGGACCTACTGGAGTATCAGCGACTTCATTCTTGGCCATTGGGGTAACCGTGCCGCTTGCTATGTTTATTTTCGCCCGTACTGTATAACGGCTAATATATGCATATATTCCAGCAAGAACATTGTAATCCTCCAATATTGCAACAACTTCACCACCAGATGTCGATATTACAATCTGTTCTCGGGTTGGCACAGGTTCATACTTATTCCTTCCTATTCTTATTCCAAGTAGTGCATTCGTAGGAAAAGTGTATCTTCGAAGTTCGAATATCCGGCTCGGATTTACGCGGGAGATAAGCCGAATAAATCTAAGATTTTCAAGTCCACATCCACGACCATCAGAAGAAGGAAGCCATACAGGAGGAGCAATAGACCTTGAAGGAGGATCAAGCCTTTCAGGAGGAGATCTGGACCTGGCACGTAGAGGAAGCTCTGCATGAGGAAGAGGCATCACTGAAGAATGGGGTCTCGCAGGAGAAAGACACTTCTCAGGTGAATGTCTTTCAGGAGAAGTAGAAGTTCGACGAAGAGGATGAACAGGAATCGGAGCTCCATTAGGTAAACAATCAAACAGTGAACTCAATTCTGCAAAACAAGAAAGAAATGATTAAACGTGTTAACGATTTAAATGATCGAAAATGTATCCGTAACACATTTTGTCTGTTGTTTTTTCTCTGCCGCCTTATCAATAATTGCCACAGAAAACTAAATTTCTTTTATAGCGGGATCTTACAGATACTCAGTGGCTGCAATCCATCATAATAGTTATTCATTGATTTGATGACATATATGTCAAAGTATCTGACCTTGTGCTCCATCTTTGTACCTAGATGTGCTATTTTTGAAAAAGGTATTTACTGCTAAGGGGTGACATCTGTTAGGCCCACCTACTAAGAGACACGGACCTGCGGATCTGTGGTCGACTTGTTTACGGAATTGCGTGACGGTGAAACAGCGTACGTATCGCATCTGAATTTTGCCAAAAACTAATGACAGAAGACCTAAAGAATTATTGACTGTGAGTCGCCCAGGACGATTTGTAATCAATTTAAAATAATCCGGAAATGTGAAAAGAGGTCATAACTGGAGACTGAGTCATCGGTTTATGACTATGACCTTGGAAAAAACACCCAATCTTCGGAGTGGAAGACACCTGGATCCCGGAGAGCGAAGCAAGCACGTCAGAGTCGAAGCAACATCAAAACAATGCTCACAGTTATTGTTGACCTGAAAGGTGTTGTGCACCATGCATACGCTCCAAACGGTTACACGATAAACAAAGAATATTACCGAGAAGTTTCGAAGCGATTAAGTATTGCATTAGGAAGTAAACGGTCAGATTTGTAGAACAGTGAGGATTGGAGCCTTCACCCCAGCAAAGCACCTACCGTTTCATTGCTGTTTATTAAGCAGTATCTAGTGATGCTCAGCCCTACAAAGTTGGGCAGCTCGCAACTGTCCTGACCTGGCTCTCCATGATTTCTGGTTTTTCCCTAATCGAATTATTCTTTAAAAGGCTAACGATTTCAAGACGTAGAGGATATAAAACTGAATGCGAAAAAGCAGCTGTTATCTCTTCCTGAACGTCACTTTAGGGAAATTTGTTGAAAGTGGGATGATCGCGGAAAGAAGGTTGTTGCTTTCAGAGAATATTCCTTTAATGGAGATATCATTGCCATTGACTAAAGTTAGCTCTTACTTCCGGTACACCACAAGGTCGGATAATTTTCGGGCAGATATCTAACTGTACTCGAGTGATCAGTCGAAGGACATTTCGACGAAAGTTTGTTGGGGCCTCTTACACTAGGGTTGTTTTTATTTATAATTAGTGGCTTTTTTGTAAAATTCCTCTGCTCTCACCCCCCTAGATTTATGCGAATGCCTAAACGAAGAATCTCTCCTAAGTTTTAGCCAATTCGGTTGATATTGAGGGGCCGCGCAATGACCATGATATATGGTATTTCATTGTATGGTTCAGAATTTCTCAGAGAATATGAATCAATCATAAATTTTGAGGGTGAATGACTTTAAGCCGTACTTATGGGTCCCCACAGAAAACCCCATAAGTGACGAATTTGAACTTCACTTAACTTGCAGTTCATTAACGCTTTTTGAAAGTCTTTGTCCATAAATAATAATTAATCCGTAATTTAAGAATACTTAGTCATCTGTTAACTAATTTTCAATAGTTTGTACCACTTTTATTTGTTTAAACATTTGTTTTTTCTAAGGTAATTTGCGAAATGAACTTATTTCTTAAACATTATGACCAATTCATGATTAATTATGAAAAAAAACTTTCAAAAAGCTCTAATGAAGTGCAAAATTAAATAAAACTAAAATTTGTCAGTAATGAGGTTTTCTTTGGGGACCCACTAGAGTTGCTTTAAATCCTTCAACCCTCAAAATTGATGATTTATTTATATTCTCTGGCGAATTCTGAACACTATACTAAAATAGGGAATTATTTATAATATATCGTCGCGTTTAGATATTATATTTACAAAAAGCTGGTCACACAGAGAAGTAATTTGTTTAATTGAAATGAACAATAAAGCAAAATTAAATAAAAAATAACTGAAAAAATATTTGTTTACGAAAACTAGAAAATAAACTGTCAATTGACAATTTGAGAAAACTTCTGTTTTCTTGTGATCTACGCAAATGAAGGGCAACACTGCATATGGGTGTAAGTAACAAATTTCGGAAAACTGGTTTATTGGCTTGAACTAATTTGTATGACCTAACTCTTGTTTTTTGCGGAAGATCAGAGTCCAGTTATAGCGCTACCTGAAAACTCGAAGATACTTTCTTGTTTTTTTCACTCAAAAATAAAAAAAGTTATACAACACCTTATGTATCGAAATTAGAGTTTTTTTGGACACGTCGTTCCTTTGACAAGGGTTTTCTCGGAGATGGATTCTTCTTTGAGGCTGATCATTGACTTTAAGTGACATTCCCTTTCAATATTATTCAGTTGGATGAATCATTTTGATCCGACTTCGGATCACAAAAAAATAATGGTGTGGAGGAAGGTGAAGGTTGTTAATTCAGATCTATACAAGTTTTCTGTAAAGTCTTAGCTCAATTGAATAAATGGTTGAAACATTATGAACGTGAGCTGAAATGAAAAAAAAATGAAATTTTTTGTTTTTGAAACATACAGATTTTATAAATTACTTTAAACACTGCAAAATCCACAGTCCTTAAAATTAAGATTCAAAAGATTTTAAAACTTGACTTTTAGAACAATTCTCCTTTGGCTGAATCCACGCTTATTTCCTCTTGGTCAGAGAGGTTCACTTCTAAGGTATTTTCCGTCACTGAATCCGAGTTTGAGGTATAACATTTTTAGTTTACAATATTCAACATGGCGGATCTAATAAGGCGGATTAAAAATTTAAAAACTGACTGGATTTGCTTAAAATATTCTACCCAGGTATTTTGTTTGGGTCACTAAAAGGGTTTCTTAATTTGATACTTAAATAAGTTAAAAAGAGAGAATAACTGAAAAAATTGTAATGAAAGAAACTCCTGCACTTCATGTTCTTCACAATTATATAAATAAAAACATATTTATAAAAAGCTTATTGACTAAAAACTTACGAGAATCAAACAAAAGTTAAATAATTTATTTATAAAAAATAAAAAACTGTACAAGTGATATAGCGGAAAGCTCCCGAATTTCAACGAGACCATTATAAAAGCGAGTTTAGTGAAAAAAAACATTAAAAATAATCAAATATGGAAAAATGAATAAATACATTACCAAGCAAGAATTTTCCAAATTTAAACAATTCCAACACACCAAAGGTGTTTCAGAACAAGACATCAAAGTGACAAATGGAGAAAACGCCGCCCGTATGCTTAAATTCGTTAAAACGGAATATTTTTGTTTAGTACCTTATTTATTAATTTATTTATTATTGACTTTCAATTTCTATCTATAAGGCAACTCTTTATTTGAGGAAACCTTGAAAGTATTATTTACATTATGTATATATATATATATATATATGAAGAGTCTCGTCGTCCAGAAAGTCGGGAAGAGTAGGCAAATATTTTGCATAAGCTTGGTTAGTCGTCCCGAATTTTCGGGAACACTAGTCCATCCCCTTTCCTAAATTCCCCCATTTTTTGGGACGACTAGACGTAACAATATAATAATAGTAGTATTATATTCACCGATAGAATTAAGGACGATTGCCAAGGTGAAGAGCAGACTATAAAGGATCATCGTTTTTTTAAAGTAAAGGAACAACTGATTAACGTGGTAATGTAAAATTTGGTTAAAAGTCAAAGTTTTGATTTTCGAAGTTATTAATTATAGATTATATAATATGTTTTAT
The DNA here is from genome assembly GCA_011634705.1 of Andricus grossulariae. NCBI lineage: Eukaryota > Metazoa > Arthropoda > Insecta > Hymenoptera > Cynipidae > Andricus > Andricus grossulariae. Next base: position 21,371 of record JAABKJ010001532.1, read on the forward strand.
ACTTCTTATCGCACGGTATCTTGGCGTTGAGTTTGTCGTTGTGAGAGATTTACATTCCATTAGCCAGTTTCGAGGAAAAAAACGTCATATTGTTTAAAAGATACTAAAATAAGACTCCTTGTAAGATGCTCCTCATTCATATTTAGAGCGAATACAAATTTTTCTACATATGCAAATATATCGTACAGAAGTACATCGTTCTGCGTGATGAAAAGCTTAGCTATGAAGATAGTAAAGATACTCTTTTCCGTTTCTTTCCGAAAAAACCTTCTATAATTATTTTGAAAACTGCAAATTTCGAATTGAATTAGTTTCCCTAGCATAAGCATGATTAAGTCGTTTTTGATACCTTTCTGTATTCCATAAAGAGACGCATTATATAGCTAATCTTAACAATTGCATAATATATACCGCAAGTTTGATGCGCAGTTCGAACAATTTGTTTAAATAAATTAACTGAAGCATTTCATGAATTGATTTTATGTATTAGATACTACTACCCTTTTTTCGATTGATTGATCGAATCGTCTGTTCTATGCTGTTTTGAAACAAATTTTTACGTTTTGCCCTACTTAGCCGCGTTTTCCTCATTGGACCGAGCCCAGATAGAAAATATTATGATGAATAAGGGGAAAGCAAAGGTTTAATGAAGAGAGTATTGGAAATTTTTGGATACAAAGGGTCAAATAAAGGTATTAGTCCAAGTAGAAGAGAGTTTCTGATTGGTTAGAGGAATAATACGTGGTCGTCCTCTGAGCTCTTTTTCGTGTAACATACAATCTCAGACTTAGAAGAAGAAATGATGAGAAAATTATGGGTACGAGTTAGGCTTGAGGAAAAAATATATTCACGCTGACATACGCGGGCGATGTACATAGCGTTGACGGGAGAGGACCAAAAAGGGATGGCGGGCTTATTTATAGGACTGAAAAAAGTTGAATTTGAATGTAGAAAAGACAAGAATAATGAGGTTTAAAAAAGGATCAAAAAGAACAAAATAATGGATTGTGGAGTGAAAGGTTCTAACAAGAAGGTTAAAAAAAGATTTGATGAAAAGAATGTGGTTTTTCGATACGCTGGTATGTCTGGTAATTGGCTATGAAGTGGAGATACGGGTATAGACACTGTAAGACAATTAATAAAGAGGTAAGCGATGATTGAGGAATGAAAATATAATAAATTGTACGAGAAGATAAAAAAGGAAAAAGTATTCAATTATTTAGAAAAGGGAAGAGAGAAGATGGAGCTGAGTAGCAGGATTTAGATTTGGAAGCGAGCTAAGGGAAGGGATGTATTGAGAAAAGACAGAGAACAGAAAGTGCAGAATTTTAGAATGGGGAGATGTAATATTGGAGAATGGATGAAAACGCTGTAGAAGAGGAATGGAAGATAAAGAAAGCTTGCAAGAGAATATGGTAGCGATTTTAGGGGAGAATGGATTGGGTCACGAGTGGATGAAAGTATTGAAGGGCTAGGTGAAGTAATCAGATAGTATGAGAGAGTGAATTTAGAACAAAAAAGGAATAGGGACAAGAGAAGTTACAGAAAAAGAGAACGTATATTGCCTGAAAAATTTTCAAAATGCGCTCACTTTTTGAATTTTGATCCAAAATGGCTGGCTAACGAACTTGACCTTTCCTTTGAGAGACTAAAAGAGTATACCAAAAGCCAATCTAATAGGTCAACTCTTTCGAAAGTTATTGTGCTCACATACAGACATACATACATACGTACAGACAGACACATTCGTAAAAACCTGTTTTTTGGGTTCGGGGCGTCTCAAAACGTTGACATTTGACTGGAAAAATACATAGATTGGAAAAGGTTGAATTTGAATGTAGAAAAAACAAAGATAATGAGGTTCAAAAAAGGATCAGGGAGAAAAAAATAATGGATTGGGAAATGAAAGGTACTAACAAGAAGGTTGAAAATAGATTGGATGGGAATAATGTAGTTTTTCGTTACGCTGGTATGTCTTGTAATGGTCTATGGAGTGGAAATATGGGGATGGACACTGACGGACAATCAATAGAAAGATGGGTTATGATTCAGGAATGAAAATATGATAAAGCGTATAAGACAATAAAAAAGGTAGGAGTATCAAATTAGTTAGAAAAGGGCTGTGAAGAAAGAAAATAGAGCTGAGTAGCAGGATTTACATTTGGAAGCGAGGTACAGGAAAGCATGTATTAGGAAAAACAAGAGAATAGAAAGTGCAGATATGAGAGAATGAATGGTAAGGATTGAGAAGAGGAATGGAAGATGAAGAAAGCTTGCAAGAGAATATCGTACAGATTTTAGGAGAGAATGGATTGAGGGATGAGTAGATGAAAGTATTAAAGGGGGCTAGGTGGAGTAATGAGATAGTATGAGAGACTGAATTTGAAAAAAAGAGAAAGGCACAAGAGAAGTGAAAGGAAACAAATATCGCCCGAAAGCGTAAGGATTTGTGAATAATTAGCTATGTAATAGTTGCATAATAGTATGCATATATTAAGATGCAGATACGCTCTCGCTTTCACTCTTGTTTTTGAAAGCTCACTAATTGGTGCGACGGTAAGTCCAGATTGAGCTATGTAAAACTAGAAATAAGAACATGAATATGAGAATTTATCCAAATTGTCGTAAGTTGTTACAAATAGATTTGAAAAGGACAGATTATGAACAAACAAGAACCATAGACATACTAATTATTGAATATTTAATTGTAGATATTAGGAACTGAATAACTCGAAAAAAGATGACAATTGCATGGCTTTAAAATGTAAATTTGTCAATTGTATAATTTGAAATTAATTTTTTATTATTTCGAATTAAAGAAATTCAAATTTTGAAATTTTCAATTGAACGTAATGCAATTGTTACTACTAAGTCTTAGAAATAAAACTATTGAACAAATATTTTTGATGTCATCATTCTGAATTATACACATTAAAATTGAAAAGTGTTCAATTGCAAATATTAAACATTGAAGTATCCCATATAAAACTTCTCTAACTTGGGTGTTTATGATTGTCAACCCTTGACTTTTGATCTTTGAAATCAGCCGCATATAAGAATATTTACTGGTGCATATTCAGTTGTAAAATTGAAGAGCTATCAATCGTTACTCATCAAAATTGAACAATTAAAAAAACATTCAAAATCACACCTTTTTAAATTTATCACATTAACATATGCAAAATATTTAATTTGCAGATCTTCAAAATATACTTATTTTGAAAAGATGTTCATAATTTTGAAGTATAAACGTTCAAAATAAAAAAAAAAACAGCAAATAATATATTGGAAATAACTTTCAAAATCATTCAGAGACCCAATTCTTTAACTAAAGAATTTTCTGGAATAAAGGAAAATGTCTTCGAATCGAATAAAATTTTCTTTAACTGAGGACCAATGAATATTTGTATGTAACATTTTCACTCACTTTGTAATTTGTCTTAAAATCTAGAAAATCAGGTCCCCAAATACTAATACTCTTAGATACAAGGAGTTTTTGTACCATGAGAACTGTGCTTTAAGAAATCAAGAATTTATCGAATTTCGCGACACGCTATCAACTCGTGACGTGCCCTAGGAAATTTGCAGCTTAATAGAAAGCGAGCATAACATTAATTAAATGATCGTGAAAAAAGTGAAATGCGAGGAATGTATATAAAATCTCGAAATGCGAGGTCTAAAAAGTGATTAAAGCTTTGAGAGCTAGAAAACATTTCCTTTTTAATATAATAAGCTGTTGCGTGGAAAATTCTGGTAATCTTGGGATTGTAAACATTATAATTTAGTCTTACATTTTTTCTAATTATTAGTGCTGCTCTTCATAAATCCTGTAGATTGGGCAGCTGGGACCTACTGGAGTATCCGCGCCTTCATTCTTGGCCAATTAGGTAACCGTGCCGCTTGCCATGTTTATTTTTACCCGTCTGGTATAGTGATTAATATGTGAATACATTCCAGCAAGAGCACTATAGAGCTCCAATATTGCAAAAACTCCTCCACCGGATGTTGATGATACAATTTGTTCTCGTATTGGCATAGGCTTATACTTATTCTTTCCCATTCTTATTTGAAGTGCTGTATTCGAAGCAAAAGTGTATCTTCGAAGTTAGAATATCCGGCACGGATTTACGCGGGAAATAAAGCGAACGAATCTAAGATTACCAAGTGCACATCAATGACCATCAGAAGAAGGAAGCCGTACAGGAGAAGCAATAGACTTCGAAGGAGGATGAGGCCTCCCAGGAGGAGACCTTGACCTGGCACGAAAAGAAGGCATTCCGGGAGGAGACCTGGACCTGGCACGAAGACGAGGCTCTGCATGAAAAGGAGGCATCACCGAAGAATGGGGGCTGGCAGGAGGAAGAAATCTCTCATGCAAATGACTTTTAGGACAAGTAGAAGTTTAGACACGGGGATAAACAGCAATAGGAGCGCGGTTAGGTAAACAATCAAACGGTGAACTTAACTCTGCAAAAAAAGAAAGAAAACGATTAAACGTGTTAACGATTTAAATAATCAAAAATGTATCCATAACACGTTTTATCTTTTATTTTTTCTCTGCCTTCTGATCAGTAATTGTCACATAAACCTAAATTTTTTTGATAGCGGGATCTTACTGATATTCAGTGGCTGCAATTCATCACAACAGTGAGTCGAAGGAGGATGAGGCCTTCAAGGAGAATACCTGGAACTGGCACGAAAGGGAGGCCTGGAATGTGGAAACCTATATCTGACACGAGAAGGAGGCCTTCCAGAAGGATACCTGGACCTGGCATGAAGAGAAGGCTCTGCATGAGGAGGAGACATGACTGTAGAATGGCGTCTGGAAGAAGGCAGATACCACTCAGGGAATGTCTGTCAGAAGATTCAGAAGGTCCACAACGGCAGTATTGTGATTCGTGAATGACGATATGAGAGAAGTTTCCTCTCGAAGGCTTCTTGAAAGCTTGACCAGCAATTTAAGGAATATTATTCGCAAACGTACATAGAAGGTACTATTTCGATTTATTTCTAGAATCTAATACGCTTTTATACTCACACCAGAACACAAAAATGCGCGCTACGCGAGAAAATTGTGTATAGAAAAAAAGACCGGTTTCTCCTAAGACTCTGTTATGCATCTTCATTTGAAAAAAGTAAAAGGCATATCCGTAAAGTATATGGTCAATACATAAATAGAACTTGAAATTTAAAAGTCGCTTACAGTAAGCTACTTGTCTTTATTGTAAGCTATTTCCGAAAAGATTTGAAACTTTAGAAGTCTGGTGATAATTCTTTATAAGTTTGGTGACCTCTTAGAGTATGAAGCCCTATCTTTGCATGCAGGGGTCTACAGGGATGAAAAAACCCTTTCTCTAGCTGCTCGTGGGAACAACAATAACACCATTGAACCACAAAAAAGTTGTAGATGTGGTTCAAAGCGATCGAACGCGCAGAGCAACCGAGAATCGGCTGGCAAACGGTGCCGATCACCCTAGAGTTTGGGGTGCTGCAAATGACAATTTAAATGAAAAGACGACGACGAGCCGGCGGAACGTGCGCATTGAGTGATCGAATCAATTCACGGATGACGTGCGAGACTGCTATGATGCCAGCATTATTTCTGTTCGCGGAGGATTTATGGCGCGTATGCATATTCTGTGGTGCCAGAAACACCCAGAGCTTCAGAAGGTTTGGCATCACTCTTTGCGAAATCAACACGTCTACCTCTCAAAAAATGGATATGTACGCGAAGCGCTTCCGCAAAGGCTGCTTAAGCACGCCGCAGACGAAGATGTGGAAGCTCCATTAACACCAACCGCGGAAACCAGACACTTTCTGAGAAATGATAATGATTTCAGGACAAGGTTGTACATTGACATACCAATTCCTCCTAAGCCCCAAGATCTAGCTGAAATTGATGCCTTCCTTCGTGTGGATGTCTCGGAGGAGTCCGACCACTGGACCAACAATTGTTCAGTTTATGGTGCTGCGAGAGCAATGGCCGATTCAAATGGAAGGCTAAAACCGATGATGGATCAAAAGGCCAAAAGACGCTTGTATCAACTGAACAAGAAAAATGGATGGGCAAGACAGAATGCATCCCGCATTTAGTGTGTCATTGACTACATAACATCTGGCAGGCCGCACATTGTTGACAAAATACGGGTGTTATCTGACGCAAGAAGGAGACTGAAGAAGAGAGAGAGATGGATCAGGGAGAATCAGCAGTTCTTTGCTGACCCATCTCGCCTCTTCATTAATCACCCTGTTTCTGTTTGAAGAAGATACTGATGATATTATCCGCTTCAAGGAGTTTTGCGACAACCTCACAACATCGCTGGAGGAATGTCCATCAATCACTGTCGAAGAGGTGAAAAAAGCACTTAAAGGCACGAAGAACATTTTCGCTGCTGGACCAGATGGTATCCAGAACTTCTGGTGAAAGAAGTTTACTTCTACAGGCTGGTATTAGGATGCACTATACTCCCACCGAAGAAGGGAAAATTGTCCAATTAAAAAAATTGAAGGCGAATAACTTGTTTGAACACACTGTATAAGATCTTTACAGCTTTCCGGATTATCCGAAGAATTAAGCCTGTGTGGCAAGAGATGTGCGAGCAACGTGGCTCGAAAAGAGGAGCAGGAGTGCACAGCAGAGATTAGGATGGACTTTAGATTGGATGAATGGGACAAAATTCATCTGAACACAGGAAAGATTGTTGGCGTACCCAAGGACCCTGAGCTTGTGAATATGAGTGTTATAAGACATCTTAACACAGGATAGAACTATACATACCTTCTTTGGCAGATTTGGTCTTCAAATCTGTCGGCGTTGAACTTAGTATCAGCAACTAACATGCTTGCCGTCCCGGTTCTATTCTACTCGTTTGGGGTGGTTAATTGGACGAAGAACGAGCTTACGGCCCTTGATCTCACTACACGTTAGATCATGCATATTCACAAGATCTTTCTTATCAATTCGTTTGTTCCGTGATTATACACCTCACGCCGTCAAGGCCGACGCGGACTTCTGAATCTCCAATGTCTTCATGGCCTAATTTTTCTAATTACAGCTTACATCGTTTCGAATGGAAAAGATACTTTGCTAAAAATAATCAGGAATCACGAGATGAATGGCAAACAAGCGTTCTTCTACAAAGCTGCCGAGAAGGCGGCTGAAGCGCTTTGGCTGAATTTTAACATCAGAAGTGAGGGCAGTGCATAACTTCATCTGGATGCTTCACTTCTGAAAGCCGAAGTGAACAAAGCAGAAGTTTCAAATTTATACTAAACGCTACTCGACAACAAAATGCACAGGAATTTTCACATGAATGTAGAAAAAAGTCCTGTTTGAAGGAGCCACCCATCTCGCGGTCGTGAAACTGGCCATAATTGTGATTTACCGCAGATCTACTGGGATCTGATGTCATTTTTAGATGGCAGTTGCTCCCAGTGGGACCCTGCGGTTGTTGTTTAACCTTTTCTTTAATTATATATATATATATATAACAAAGTTGAAAACCACCGCAGGGTCTCACTGGGAGCAACTGCCATCTCAAAATGACTCCGTCTCCCAGTAGGACCGTGCTAAATCCCACTCATGGCCACCTCTCACAACCGTGAGATCGGTGGTCATTGGAAATGACGAAATCACAACGACAGCCTGGCGAATCCCTCGTGTGTTTTGAGGACACGAAGCGACCCAAGAGTGACAGCTTTCTGCTTCCATTTCGTGAGTGCCGTGGCATATTTTTGGCACGCGGGTATGGCTTTAAGGTTACGAACCAGTGATAGTTTTGCATCTTCGAGAGCACCTATCACCAGGACAATTACGCGTATCGAATATTTTGGGTAAAGTTGTTACAGCTCCCTTTTAAGCTCTTGATACCCTTCCTCCTTTTATTTCTCCTTGGCAGTGATCTTGTATTCGGCAGGAGCCAAGAATTCGATTAAGAATATAGTTCGTTTCTCGAAGTCTTGAAGAGCAATGTAAGGCCTCAATTGTGCAACGGAGACTGCCGTCCGAAAATCGTAGTTCCAGAAAATTTGGCACTTATCGTTTTTGACAATTGACTCTATCTCCCTTGGAGCTTTTGACAGGGCAGGGTCGCGGCCAACACCATAAGAGCGACAAAGATAGTAATAAAGCACTCTTAGGACCGCATGATGTTTGTAGATATACGTCGTTCCTGCGTGCGTGAGACACCCTGATAGTATATGTTCTAAGTACTCAGCGTGTGTATGACATGCTCTGCACCTATCGCTTGGAACTTTTTGACATGAAATGCGGTAACGGCATGGTAAGGTGGAAATGATACCGTCCTGGCATACGAAAATAAAACCCTTTGTACCTGAGTTAAACCCTGATGATCTGAGAAAAGCAAAAGTTGGCTGCTTCGACAAGAACTGTTTTTCTACATTTTTGTGGAAGTTTTCGTGCATTTTCTTATAGACTAGATGTGGTGAAATGTTGCAAACTCTGCTTTCTTCACTTCGGCTTTTAGAAGTGAAGAATCTAATAACACTTATATCTGAAACTTCAGGGTCGTTGGAGACGCCAACAATCTTTCCTTTCTTCAGATGAATTTTGGCACATTCAACCAATCCAAAGTCCATCCCAATCTCTCCTGTGTACTTCTTGACGATATTAATGGCAGTTCGAAGTTTGCCTTTACCAGAGGCATAGATCTTCAGGTCATCCATATAAAATACATGGGCGACCTTATACACGCGCTGGTTAGTGTCGCCACAAAGGTATCCAGAAGAATTTCTTAGTGCGAGAGATAGCGGCAGAAGTGTGATGCAAAAAAGCAAAGGGCTCATGGTATCGCCCTGAAAAACGCCTCTCTGAAAGGTAGCGTTGTTCGGTGTCACACGATAATTTCCGGATGAGATAGTAAATCTAGTTTTCAAAAGGGGCATCAATCTCTCTATGCATCTCACTATGTGTGGATGTACCTTCAAGCTTCCCAACAGACAGATGATAAGTCTATGAGAGGTTGAA
>JAABKJ010001533.1:0-30355 GCA_011634705.1 Andricus grossulariae
AATTAGTTTTTTTCTCTCATACTTATACTTTTACGAATAAATTATTTCGTGATATTTGGAGGAAGACATTTTTATTTAATTTGCAGAACAAAAGATTTTTTTAATTTTAATCTACTCGCACACTCAGCCGGCATTCTACCGGACCAACGGCCATGCTGTTCACCAGACCGCGTCGATCCCGCCTGTCGGGCTGGCTATATAGCCATCAATGGTGTGCACATTACGGTGCATATCTGCCGGCGGACGATCGATCAGACCGCGGGCCGGCAGATCGCTTGCAGTCGGCGGGTATTTTGATATCTGGGTATCAAGGGCGTGATGCTGTTTACTAATTTCCTAATTCATTTTTACGATAAAATCGAGAATGTTTTAATCTTTGTAAATGAACAATTTTGCGAATATTAATTTAATTCAATTTTTAATTATAATAATTATTAATAATTTTTTTTTAAATTCAATGCTCTATTGATAGTTTACATTATTATTATCATTGCAAATAATGAAAAATAATAATAAATAGTTGATTTTAATTAATTTAATTACAGTTTTATTTATTAATTAAAATTAACTTATTATTTATTATTATTAATTATTGTTACTTATTATTTATTAATTATTATTAATTTATTTTATTTTATTCAAGTTTAAGATATTTAATAATAAATAATCATAATAAATAATTGCACATTATACAAAGAACACAAATTACATACATTACATTTATATAAATTATTATTATTATTGAAAACTGTGCTTCTCCCTTGAGTATCATCTATAATCAATGCCCATCACAAAGTGCGAAGCATATGCCTCGCAACTACGTGCCCATCACAAAATGGGACGCATGTGCCTCGCACCCCGCACTCATCGCGTGCCTCGCACGCCATGCGAGTAACGTGCCCCGCAGGCTTGCTAGCTGGGACATAATATTTTAAATTCAGCCAAAAAGTATGAGAAGTCGATAATCATCGAACCTCCTTAATCTTGTGAGCATGATCGTTAAAGTGAGAGACAGTTGTCTGGCAAAACGATGCATTGACTCATGCATACAAAGGTTAGGCAAGTTGTATCAGCAAAGTAACTGCCCAGTGGGCACAAAATTTGACGACGTCTTTACGACATCGTAACGACATCTTTACGAAAACTTTACGATATCCTATGTCCATTTCGTTAAGATGTCTTTACGATGTCGCAAAGACATCGTCAGATCGTACGACGTCTTTACGAAATCGTAAAGACATCTTAACGACATGAACATATGATGTAAAGTTGTCGTAAAGATGTCGTAACGATATCGTAAAGACGTCGCGAAATTTTGTGCCCACTGGGTGACTTAGATTTTTTCAATTGATCTTAAAACATGATTTTACACTCACTATGTTGAGTCCACTTCTATCTCGGATCTGATTACAATTTTCTGAGTTTTCATCGTTCGACTGTTATATTACTTCGACTTGCTTACCATTTTGATTCTGTTATATCATTCTTATTCAATTACATATAATTTGGCATATAGTGCTGCTAGTTCTTACTCCCATAAACCTATGTGTGAATGAGGCAAGTCGAGACATTGTTTTGTCAGACAAGCGACTCTCATTGTAACGAGTGCTCACAAGCTTAAGATGGAGACAGAGGTAATTTACAACCGTGCAGAGACGATAATCACGTGATTATTACACATTGGTTAAAGAAAGCAACTTACTCCAGAAGAATTCCTAATTTTGCATTCAATCACCCTATTTAACATAAAATGGGGACTGTTAAAAACCTTGTTGAGGCCGTTATCCTACGATAACCTATAAATTGTTCAAGAGTACTTATTTTACAACAATTACCCTGGCTGAATTGTACAGAAACACGTTAAAAAAAAACTTTCTAATTTAGATTCAAAGAAAAACCAACTTACTAACAAAATTCCAAATGGTGATAGAATAATTGGCGTTAAAGAGTGGATCATCTAAATTCCATTCCTAAAAAAGATCTCAAAACATTTCAAAATATCACTGAGCAAAATATAAATACAAACTATTCACAGAGTTGACTGCAAGTTAAATGAATGTATAAAATTGGGAAAAGGCAAATTAGGTATTTTAGATCAATTTATTGTAGTATATAAAATCACATTTAGCTGTGGCAGGACTTATGTGGGAGAAAAAAACGCCCTTTCGCATTAGATTAAAAGAACATACTAATAAAATCAATCATGCGGAAAAAAATCATAAAGATATCGCTAAACATTTGATTTAATGCCATAATGGTGATCCAACTGCCATTAAATGTGAAGAGATCGAAATCCTACATGTTATACCCAATTATTATTAGTGTGCCTTTGCTTAAATGGTTTGCATTAAAAAATAACGCCAGAATTGTCTCGTCAAAGTAACTGACTTAGATTTTCTCGATGAATATCACAACATGATTTTAGACTCACTATGTTAAGTCTACTCCTATCTCAAGTCTGATTACATCTTTTTTTAATTTTTATCATTTCGCTAGAAACTTATTTTAGTAGATTTCCCAGCCTAGTATCTACTCTCATAAATACTTTGTTCAATTTTATTATTTCAAATAATACTTCATGCATTAAAAGTTCATCTTTCTTCCAAAAATGATTACTCGAGACAATCTCATAATTGTTGTTGATTTCTTTTTATACTTTCTTCTCCATATTTATCTATGATTTGTTCCGAAAAAAACATGACTTTTTGCTTGCAAAGAAATTGTCAAATTCTGCGAAATGTAAAGGGTAACGTAATTTACTATTCTTACAATTCTTATTATTACGTTTCAATAATTTAGAAAATATATTTCCAATAGTTTATACTCTATAATAGGTAATCTGCTGAGGAAATAGGTCAGGTCACGAAACCTTATTGTACAATTCTCATTAAATAAATTGGAAGAAGTAAAAAAAAGGTTTTTTCTTATAAATTCGAAGTTTTTGTTTCCCTCACGTCAAACTAAGAATATTTTACATCACTAAGTTCATTTTATGATTCATTCTAGTGTTTTTCAACCATTTAAAAATCTTGATGATTTAAAATGTCCTCTTAACTCAACGTCAGAGACAAAAATAACCGAGTTTATAAACATTTTTCTTCGTCCCCTAGTCGAAAGTACGTTTTCCCGGCTGCATTTCTGTCCGGCAACAGTGGCTTTTGCGGCCTGCTAGAGTTAACGCGATCTCTGATTGGCTGCGAGATTTTTGTGTCTCGCTGACGTAGCCACGCTCACTCAGTATTGTGTTATTGTGTACTTAGCCTCCGAAAAAAATTTAGCTTGACAGGTGAATGAAAAAAAGAGAGCGTCGGTGTGTTCAACCTTAACACTGATGGTTTAAGTTTATTGCAATTTTTGTGCATAAAAAGACGGCACAAACCCTCAAAAATGGTCGACTCCTCGTCTGAAGATTCTGCGTACGAGGAAGAAGCATTACGCAAAAATAAAAAATATGTTTTTGATGCCCGCCCCAATCAGCAAAACCTCGACTCGGCCTCGGCTTTGCAAAAGTCGGGCGGGTGACCGAATCACATGCATCCGCTCAGCTGACCGAGAGTAGCGGCGCGACGGCACACGTACTTTCGGCTGGGGATAAAGAAAAATAGCATACGACACACGATCCGAAATATTGGATGCCCTGGCGTACGTGATATAAGGCCTCGGCTTCGCCTTGGCCTTCGTATGACACACACCCGGAAATCCAACTTTCTGGCCTTGGGTCGTAATATACTATTTCAAATACTTCTGATCTTTTGTTGTTGTACATATTTTCAGTAAATACAACATGTATAAATGTATAAGAATATTAATTACCTTCAAAAGTTTTCAATTCTATTTTGAAAGTTCATCAAATCTAATCATAATAACACAGGACCACAAAATCTAAACCTTTGCAACACGGACCAGACTAGGTGTTTTTTATATTTTCGGGGTCGCTGAATTCGAATCCATTGTCCCTTTGGTCCCATCAGGTCAAAGTCAAGGTCAGCTCAAGGTCAAACTCACAAAATACATAGCTAACCGATTAAATCAGGGTACTCATAGGTTTTCGGGGTCGCTGAAGTCGAATCCATTGTGAAGGTCAGTTCAAGATCAAACTTACAAAATTCATCGCTCACCAATTAAGTCAGGGTACCTATAGGTTTCCGGGATCGCTGAATTCGAAGCCGTTGTCCATTTGGTCCCATCAGGTCAGGGTCAAGGTCAATTCAAGGTCGAACCTACAAAATTCATCGCTAACCAAATAAGTCAAGGCACCTATAGGTTTTCGGGGTCTTTAAATTCGAATCCGTTGCCCGTTTGGCCCCATAAGGTCAGGTTCAAGGTCAGTTCAAGGTCAAACTTACAAAATTCATCGCTCATCAATTAAATCAGGGTACCTATAGGTTTTCGGGTTCACTGAATTCAAATCTGTTGTCGGTTTGGGCTCATTAGATTGGGGTCAAGGTCAATTCAAGGTCAAACCAAACGGACAACGGATTTGAATTCAGCGACCTCGAAAACCTATAGCTACCCTGACTTATTTACTTAGTGATGAATTTGGTAGGTTCGACCGTGAACTGACCTTGACCCTGACCTGATGCGACCAAACGGGGCAACGTATTTGAATTCAGCGACCCCGAAAACCTATAGTTACCCTGACCTAATTAGTTAGCGATAAATTTTGTAAGTTTGACCTTCAACTAATCTTGACCCTTACCTGATAGGACCAAACGGGCAACGGATTCGAATTCAGCGACCCCAAAAATACAAGACTCACCTAGTCTGGTTTGTGTTTCACGGGTTCAGATTTTGTGGTCTTGTGTAATCGCTGGGCGCGTCCTCGGGTTGCGAGTAGAGGGTCCCTGTACCTAGGTCTTATGCTGAATACGGTTACACAATTTAATAAGCAGTCGCGGACCGATGGCATTAGCTGCTTTGTGAATCTCGCCGAGGATGAGTGTGTGCATTCGATGCATAGGGTCGAATGTCTGCCTTCAAACTCGACTTTCGAAAACCTGGCTGCACTCGAAAGATGGGTTTTTGCATTTTTCCTCTCCTCAGGCCAAACATTCAGACAAAGTGCATCGAAAAGCTGGAGGAGATAATCGATAAAATTAAGGATTTTTGTGGAATAAAGAGAACCATGAATCCGTCATTCAGAAATAGGCTATGCGAAGAGTTGAATGTGATATGTAAGATGCGGGGGAAAGTAAAATCGACAGAAACTTGGTTCGATAGCTTCTATCATTCAACAGTCATTCTTGGGTCGCTTCGTGTCCTCAAAACACACGAAAGTTTCGCCGACCTGTCGTTGTGATTTCGTCGTGTCCTGTGACCACCCATCTCACGTTTGTGAGACGTGGCCATGAATGGGATTTACCGCGTTCCTACTGGGAGCCGATGTCATTTTTTAGATGACAGTTGCTACCAGTGGGACCCTGCGGTGGTTGTTAACCTTTGGTTTTTAATTATATATATATATATGTATCACCATTTCGGTTAGGAATTTCTGCGAGGTCAGTCAGTAGCATAATATGAATATTTTTCTCAATTTTGAGTGGGTATTAATATTTTTAAATTCTCAATTATTCTAAAATACTTTAGTATAGTATGCTCATGTCTATACAGTGCTCATGAACTAATCTTTTGTTCGTTTCATTTTCTCTGTACATTTTGGTTACATTTCTACATTTATGTTGAAAATAATTAAACTGGAAAAAATTTGAGAGAAATTAAAAAAATAATAGCAATTGATTACGACACAGTGTTTTCAAAGAAGTTGTTTCATGCAATTCTTTTTTTGTTTGACAAAACTTTTATTGCTACAAATGTGCGTTTTTGTAAAAAAATGATATGCAATAATCGTTTTTTATCTCTACTAAAAGCGCGTTTTGCACTCTTCTCAACTTTTTTTTTATGCTGCGAAACTTTTTTAGCAATAAAAGATTGTAACTGTAAACAATCGTGCGGGATGGAAATATTTTCCGGATACTTTCACACATAATTTGTTTGAATATTAAGCTGGAAACACAGTTTGCGGCAAAATAAACATTTTTTCAACTCTTAAAGCAGTCAGAAAGTATTAAATCAATTTCCTAAATTTGGAAATCTGAAGGTAAGCGACCAATAATATATTTTAAACTTATTTTTCTATATTTGAAGTGGGCCAGTGCAATGTGCTATGTAGTGACACTTTGGCACACTTTTAAGTTAAATATGTCAACCTTGTTAATATATTACATTTCTTCATACACAGCAATTGAGAAGGAAACAAGCTTGAAAACTATCTTACAGATCTTTCAGGTGCTGTCTCCTACACGGAACAATTTTTACTTGAGAAATTACCTAATTTTTTCCGAAGTGGCAGATATGAAAGAAAATCAGTAATAATTACTGACTTACTTTTTTGTAAATACTCTAGAACTTTTTCTAGGAGAATTAAAAACAATTCAGTGAGAATTCCTAAATGTGACAGTAATTTTCTTACCGGGAATCTTGAAAATTTCTGAAATTTAGGTCCTTTAAAAACAAAGTGTCAGTCTGGGTATTTCACAATCCGGCGACTACGATGAGAAACACGTTGGAGTTCGGTAATTTAAATTTCGTTGTGCCGTGACCAATCCGCAAAAGATATTCCGATTTATAGAGGAGCTTCTATATTGAATCTTACATTGAATGTACATTTTTATCTTAAGTATAATTGTAAAAATTGAAAATTGAATATATATGTTCTTAAACATAGGATTAGGAATGATATTATACCGTAAGAGTTGAAACAAAAAAAAAGGTTTATAACAGTCTGGCAGGAATCGAACACGTACTTCAGGACGGCAGCAAGATGATTTTTCAAATTGGTAAACTGAATTGTGAGAACGGGAATTGTATTGTCCATATGAATGAAATGCTAGGAAAATCATTGTTTGTAATTAATTTATTAATTCATTAATAATGGTTATGATTTCAATTTTCTAGTCACTGGCATATTTTACGTACTCAACAAAAATATAGCTAATATGACAATACGAAGTAATGAAACTATGCTCGTTTAGTCCATGTTCAAGGTAGTGAATTTTTCAATTTTATACAAAAATATTTGAATGTCGAATTTTACACATTCTTACTTTGAAATTGTAAATCTTGAATATTGAATTACTTCAGGGTGGCTGCTGTACTAGGAAAAGCTGAGAAATGGCATTGAATTCATTTTTTAGAATGGAAAATCTATCAAATTATTTGAAATATCACATATTTGATATGATATGATATGATAAGTTTGACCTTAAGTTCAATCGTGAACTTTTTAAATTATGAAATCATTCCGTTTGCAATACGCAATTCTAAGCCCTTCTAATTCAGAAATGTTGTATTTTAGGTCTTAATTTCTAAACGTAACTTTTTCAATTTAAACAATTCTAAAATGCAGCATGGAAGACTAGAAACAGATCCACCGGGGGCTTCCTCAGGTTGTTGATAGAGGTTCCACATACCAAGTGCTTTTGCTGAATGTGGTTAAAATATTTATTGAACAGTCACGGACAATTTTCCAGGCATGGTCCCGAAGGAATAAAACCCCTAAGCGGAGGCGTAACAACCATGTCAAAAGCTGAATAGCACCTGGGTGGGGTGTCTCAAATGGAGACTATGGAATACCAAGCGACCTCCCAGAGAATGCAGCCTTACATCTGTACTCGGAGTTCTGCCAGGAGCCCTGTCCCTAGTTGTTCGTGCCGAGCGCCCCAGAGTTTGGAGTGCTGAAAACAATTTGTATGGAAGCAAAATGACGGACCGGCGATGCGCTTACACTAGTGAGTGGAATTCACGAGTCAAGGAAATACGCTCGACTGCTAGAATTCCAGCAGTATTCCTGTTAGTAGCGGCTTCATGGCAAGCATGTAAAATCTGTGGTGACCTCTCGCGAGCTGGATGTAAAAGCTTTCCCAAACTATTCCAGAACTAGCTGCAGACAGCGACCAATTAAGACGAATAGCGGAAAGCAGGTGTCCCCTGAGAGATGGTGACGATTTCAGGAAAACGAGGAACATTAACATCCAGGTTTATGCTAAAACCCAAGCTCTGGCTAAAATCCGACATCTGGACCATCAACTGTTCAGTTTATGATGTGGCGAGACCTTTGGCTCATTCAAATCGAAGGCTAAAACCAGGGTTGGATCGAAATACCGAAATCGTTTGCATCGACTTAACAAGATGATTGGGTGGGCTAGACGGAATGCCTTCTGTTCTCAGTGTGTGATTGGCTACATAAAATCTGGTAGGCCGTTTACGCAAAGGATCCAAGAATTCGCCCACGACTAGAGAATCTACCATCACACACTGTAGATGTTAAAGCTGCTCCCAATCAAGCAACACACTGTTGAAAAAATATGGGTGTTATCTGACACCAAGAAAAGAGTACAGAATAGGATGGGATGTGTCAGGGAGAATCAACAGTTTCTCGCTGACCTATCACGCCTCTTCAGCGGTCTCCTTGTTTCTGTCAAAAATCTTTTCAAGCCCGAGCAGATTGAGACTTTTCTGAATGCGTTAAGCATCGTCGATAAGTACACATGATAGATTGGTATGAACTTTGGATTACACAAGTGTGCCAAGGTTTATGTGAAGCGAGAACCAATCACTGGCGTTCCCAAGTACCCTAGGCTCGTGGATATGAGCACTATTAGACATCTTAACACTAGAAATACCTATCTAAACCTAGGCGTGCATAGAGCCGCATTCAGGATATAACGTCAGTGAAGGAGGCTCTCCAAAGCAGATGCAAGAGTCTCCTTCGACAGATTTGGTCTTACAATCTTTTGGCGTTTAACAAGATATCTGCAACTAACATGCTTGACGTTCCGGTTCTACTCTACTTATTTGGGTACCATGGGTGAAGCACGAGCTCACGACCCTCGACATCTCCCCGCGTAAGTTCATGTATATTCAGAAAAGTTAGCATATCAATTCGTCCGTACGACGCTTGTACATCCCACGCCGTCAAGACAGACGTAGATTTCTAGCTCTTTAATGTATTTATAACCGAATTATCCTGGGTACAGCTTACATTGTCAAAAATTAAAAAAGAGATCCTTTCATAAAAATGATCAGAAATCACAAGGTCATTTGCAAAGGAGCGTTACTTTATAAATCCGCGGAGCAGGCGGCGAGACCCTTGACTTGGATCTTAACCCTGAACTCTTGGAAATTCTTTCGTACTCACATTGAACTTTAGGGAATTCTTGATGAATTTATTAGAATTATTTATGAGTTACATTGAATTCACGAGGGAGAATCAAATATAAATGATACTTTTTCTCTGTGGGCCAGAGAAGATGATGTACGGTAGTGCGACTTTCTCGAGATGGTGGGGGGGGGGGGTGATAGGAGTGGGACACTGGTCCAAAATCTGTATCAGGTCAGGGCGGAAATATGCAAGAAGATAACTGAGAATGAAGTCTATACATCTGTTGCGCAATGGATTATAACAAAAATCCTGACGAAGGAGGGGATCCGTCTAGCTAAATTCTCCGGAGATTATGTAAACAGTTCGGGAAATTGACCTGCTTAAAGGTCTGCGCATTCTTTCAGCATAAAAGTTCCTCTGAGGCACGAGAGAAGGCTGAAAACGAGCGACACGAACAGTATCCCAATCCGAGTGTGTCTAACCAACATTTCCACAGTTCGCGACCTTGTGGAAGGCGACCGTCGCATCACCATCGCTGAAATTGCTCCTGGAATCAAAATTAGTTATGGCAGCGTTCAAAACATTGTCTATTTATAGATATTAAGGCTGCTTATTGTACAAAAAGACGACACCAATCGATAATGGACGTCATTTTTCTCCACGACAACGCAAGGTCACACACAGCAAATATGACGCGTCAAACATTAGATGAAATTTCCTGGACTACACTCGAACACCCTGCCTACAGTCCAGACTTCAGTCCATGTGACTAACACATTTTTGGAATCATAAAAAAGCATTGGGAGGGCAGCGTTTTATGAACCATACATGCAGGGGTCGCGATTTCCGTCCGCAGTTGGCTCATAACACGCCTGTCTTCTTTTGAAAAAGCGGATATCGAAAAACTTTCAATGAGGTGTTCAACGAGTGTTTACAAAGGAGAGATTATGTGGAAAAATAATATCACTCCTTTGTATTCTCCTTTCTTGAGAAACAAACTTTTTTAAAACAAATTATGTTTTATATTTGATCCACCCTTGTACTAGAAATTCTATGGAGTTCACAATTTAATCTTCAGTATTCATCTTAAATTCTAATTCATTTTTTGGAATTCGCAATTTACTTTTGGAATTCACCTTCATTTCTTTGTAACTCTTTGGGATTTCTAATTTACTCTTTGGAATTCATCCTGAATTCTTTGCAATTCTTGGAACCTCTCCATGCATTTATCGGAATTCACTACGAGTTCCGTAGAATTTACTACGAATTCTATGGATGTCACTATGAATTCACAATTAAAACTCTGGAATACACCTAAAATTCTTTGAAATTCATGCAAATTTGCCCCGACTTCTTAGAAATTCTTCAGAATTTGCAATGAACTCTTCAGAATTCTTTATGAACTCATTGGAATCCACTATGAATTCTTTGGAATTCGACATAAAATCGTTGGAGTTCTTGGGAATCAACCTTACAATATTAAGAGTTCTTTTTATTTCTTTAAGGTTCTTGGAATATATTATTTGTCTATTATAAAATGATGATATTTTTTCCAGATTCTTAGTGTGCTGTGTATTCAGAAAACCGGCCATGGATCATAGACGAAAGATTTCCTTTGGTATATTTTTGGTGCTATGTTTTATGTCAGTGAGTAAAAATTTTGGCCGAGCATTTTTCGAGCAAAATTAAATTTTTTAATTACTGAAATTATGTAATTTTTGAAAAATTGGAATGTTTTATCATATAATATAGCAATCTTGTTTTTCATCCTTTTTTAATTTTTAATTTTCAATAACATATTTGAACATTGTGCGATTTTTAGTTGAAGATATACAGTGCCTTGCCATATTATTAGGGCAAAGCTAAAACATTACAATTTTCACATTATTTTTGTCACATATCGTAAGTACTTTGAGCGTACTTGTGTTTTTAAACTCCTAGTTTGCTAGATTCGCCAGACTCGACCGACGAATTAGCACGTTTTTAGCTGGAAAAAAGTCACCGTTCTCGACTGGCCGGGAAATTCGCCAGATATGAATCCCATCGAGAACACTCAGGACTTCATGAATCAGAAGTCAGTAAGCACTCTCCTACAACCAAGCAAGAGCTAATTTGGATACTCAATCACACTTGGGAACGTTGCCCAGAGATGATGAGAAAAATTAAAAACTGTATAAACCGTATGCCTTGTCGCATTGGAGCTGTATATAGCTTCAATGCGACGAGGCATACGGTTTATACAGTTTTTAATTTTTCTCTTCATCTCTGGGCAATGTTCCCAAATGTGATTCAGTATCCAAATTAGCTCTTGCTTGGTTGTAGCAGGGACTGATACTCAATCTCGAGCGAGCCAAAAGTGAGCCTGAAAATGCGCTCTTCAAGGGATATACTCTGTGGGAGTACTGAAGCTTGAAAGAGGCGTCATCCAATCCCTCCAAGGTCGGGGTCATCCCTCCGCAAACAATTCGGGGAAAGATTCATGCAGGCACGATATGCCTGTTCTGATGTATCTTTTCGGAAACAAACTTTACTGGATGGCGCCACATACAATATTTTTTGGAATAGTGATAAATAGTGAGAAGTTTTAATGATTGTTGACTAATCCATTTTTTTTATATATCATCATTCTTCAGTATTTGACAAATACTCACTCCGTTATGGATTTTCATTGTTGAAATCTTCAACAATTAGAAAATCAATCAATTTTCATTTGTTGAAATCTTTTATTTTTTCAGGTACATAAGGAGAGAAAGAAATGTTTAAATAATTTCACAATTGTATAAATAATGCAGATTTCTTCGAATGTACGGATTGCCTAGAAAAAGCAGGAGAAACATTTTACATTAACGAATTCTCAAAAGATTTCAATATTTTCAGTTATACTGTTTTGTTTTCGAAGAATACTCTTAAATATTTATACAATATTAATTTTTTCACTTTTTAACAGATTCGAATATTTTCATGTACTGCGCCGTTTTTCGAGCAATATTCCTAAATTTTTAAACAAATTTGATATGTTTCAACAATTTAGTTTCTCCATTTTGTTTTCAGAACGTATCTTCTGCTTTCCGGCGATAAGAACCGCATATGGTCAATAAAATTGAATAAATGTTATATTTTGTACGAAAATAAATCGTATAAACAATGTCTACCTTTTACGTCATTGAAGTGTTCGCAGAAAAGAAAGTAGTGCCTATAAATATTGTAATCTGTCGAAAATTTTGTGATATAAAATGTTTCTCCTGATTTTTCTACAGATAATCTATATGTACTGCAAAAATGGGTATTATATGAATGACTATGAAATTTTTGAAACAAATTATTTTCATGTAATCATTAATTAAAAAACTTATGAAAGAAAAACTCAGCAAACTATTAAAATTTCTAACCAAATAAATTAAGTTTCAACCAAAAAGATCAATTTTCAAAAGAAAAAAATGTTCTGCCACAAAGACGTATTTTCAACTGAAAAAAGTTAATTTTGAACCAGAAAAAAAAATTTTATAAGATAGTCAAATTTTCAACCAAAATTGGTATAGTTAAAAAAATTAATTTCCGATCAAAGAAAGAAAACATTTTGTCAAAAGAAGAATTGAATTTTCAACTAAAAAGGATAGTAAGTTAATTTGCAACAAAAACAAAATTAAATTTCAACCAAAACGATAAATTTTCAAATACGAAGAATAATTTTCTACTAAAGAGACAAAATTTACACAAAATAAAATTTTAACTGAAAATGTTAGTACATACTTATCTTTTCATTTTAAGAAATTACTTTATAAATGAAAAAATAAAAAAATTGCTCCAAAATATATAAATTTCCAACCAAAGAAATGAATTTTTAAACAAAATAGATGGATTTTTTAAGAAGAATACTTTTCTGTCAAAAAAAGATGAATTTTCACAGAAATAATTTTCTACCAAAAAGACAAGTTAAAAGAAAAAAATTTCAGATAGTTAAATTTTCAGCCGAAAATGGTATGGTAAAAAATGTATTTTCGACAATGAAAATAAAAACATATTTTAAACAAAATAAAAGAATTGTCAACCAGAAAATATAAATTAAGAAAAAACCGAATGGTTGGATATTCATGTAACAATAAATAATTGTCGACGAAACATTTTTTTCTCTTCAAAATCGTTAAATTATCGACCCTTTTCTCACGAGAAGAATAATATTCTACTAGAGAACACTAATTTTCAACCATACATGGTTGAATTTGCATATGTAGTCATGCAATAACAAAATTGTTTAATTTTCAGTTGAGAAGATAATTTTGAACTAATAAAATTAGTTTCAACGAAAAAGTGGATTTTTCAACCAAAATGATTAATTGTTAACAAAGAGAGACGAATTTTCATCACAAATTAATGAATTATCAACCGAATCCTGGATTTTTAAACTAAAAAACAGTAATTAGTGTCGACCCAAATTGAAATATTTAAATTTCCATTTCATTACTTTTCAACCCAAAAAATAACTAATTTTCACGAAAATAGTTAAAGGCTTTAACTACACTTTAAACTATCTGCTACCCGCGCAGATTACTTATGATTGCCACTCATCAGTATAGGTCAATATTTAAGATTTACTTAATTGTATTCACATTTCTGGATGTTACTCATTTTACATTTTACATTTCTGAATGTTACACATGTTATATAATTCAATATTTATATCAGTATGACGAAATTCATATGCAATTGTAATTAAATATAGATTATTCATAAATTCACCAATTTATTAATATATTCTATAATAATTGATAAATTACTGTATTATTGTGTCATTAATGAATAATAACATTTAGTTATGTTTTGAACATGCGTACAATATAATTTTGCATTAGTAGAAAATCGCTAAATTAATATATAGTAGCTTTTACTCAGATTTCAAAATGAGAAACTCACGAGATGGGAATTATATTGCATGGACTGAGAGTTGAACTCCAAAGAGCTGAAAGTGTGATCTAAACCTAACGCGTTCGGATCGCAGTCCACTCCCTTCGGGATCGTTTGAAAATATCTTGAGCAAAGTTCTCATCAGGTGTAAAGCCTTCTGGCAATCTCTAGGTTTAGATCTTTCAAAGATTCAATCTCGGGTAATTTTTTTTTTATCAGTACACAAACTAAAGGACCGATCCTCTGTACCTGCTCCACTCGGGACTCAAACGCTAACCTGTTGCTGCCACAACCCATCCGTTTCTGAGTGTTCGAAAAGCCGGCAACGTCAACTCTGGATGTGATCACTTTCTTCCTGCAGTAAACATTTTCTGATCTTGAGGGGAGTTAAACCTAACAATTCCTTTTTCGTCGGATCAGTGTTTAGAACCCAAAGTGATAAAAACCTTTCACGCTCAGTCCCTGGGTTTTAGGAGAGTGCTTATTGACTTATGATTCATTAAGTTCCAAATGTTCTCGATGGAATTCATATCTGGAGAATTTCCCGGCAAGTCGAGAACGGTGACTTTTTTCCAGCTAAAAACGTGCTGATTCGTCTGTCGAATCTGGCGAATCTAGCGAACTAGGAGCTTAAAAACAAAAGTACGCTCGAAGTTCTTACGATAAATGACAAAAATAATGTGAGAATTTATTTTTTTTAACTTTGCCCTAATAATATGGCAAGGCACTGTAAATAATGAATTTTATTCTGAACGTTTTTAAATTGCCATTTAATTTCAAGATTCTTCAATTCATTATCAAATTGTGAAATTTTGAATTGTTCTAATTAGAAATGTTACAATTTTTAACTCCTTCCTCATAACATTTTCAAATTTTCAAAATTTTAGCCTAAAATTTTAAATTTTTGGAGATTCTGTTTAAGCAATTTTCAATTTCAAACACTTTTAATCACTTTTAATTTTAAATTATAAAATTTTGAACGCTCCTGTTTACATATCATACAAGTTCAATTCCTGTTCATTCTTTTCGAAATATTGTCTTTCACAGAAAAAAACTGAGGGTATGAAATGTTGCAGGTAATCAGTCAAGCAGATAAAACGTGCGGTGGATAGGGGAAACCACTTCACAGTAGATGATGCAACCTACAGTGGATAATCATCAATCAAAAATATTAATATATCTAAAATAATTAATTTAATTTATTCAATAGTTCATTAATTAAAAATGAAATTCATTATTTTATTGATCTGTGCTCCTACTTAATGATTATCCACTGTAGGGAAGTTTGCACTACACCAAACTGAAGTAACCTTTCCGTGGTGGATGGCAGATATCCGCCATGGGATCCACTAGAGGCAGCACATTAGAGGCCTGTATTCACGGAAAGTTTACTTCAGTTTATGTAATCAGCTAACTATTACCCTCTTTGAACGATTACCTGCAGCTTTTGTAACCCCAGTTATTTCTGCATTTTTCCAAAATTTTACCTAATCGAAAATAATTAGAATTGAAACATTTTCAACTCAAAATGGTTTAATACGATTTCTTTTTAAATTCCAAACGCTTCTAATTCGAGGTGAATAATAATGTGTTATTGTTTCAAAAATACTCTAAGTTCTCTTTTCATTGCTCTTTATCTTTACAGTGGATACCCAAATCGTACAATTTGCCGAATGACATGGCAGCTTTAAAGGCAAACAAAACCGAGGAAGTAAGAAAGATGAATAATAAGTACCTGACAACTATTAGGGTCAGTTCAAGAAAACAATTTTGAAACCCTAAATATACAATATGACCAATTATATAATTGTTTTGTGCTTTTTCTCTCTTATAGGATAGATTAGGTTTAGCGGACAAGTTAGGATTTGGATTACAATCTGATTGTAGGAAAAATTTTATTGTCTCAATGAATGTAACTGTTGATCCTAGACTTGCACAGATCACCGCATGTTACGGCGATAATATAAAAGATTTGAAATATACAGTAAGTAGAAAATATTATTCGTAATCCGTTTCAAATATATAATATATGCTTGTTTCTGATCAAGATTTATAAATAGCATTACATGCACGTACGCAAAGCACGCATTCTGGGTCCAGGATTTATACTCCTTAACATTAAAAATATAAAAGATTTAAAAATCCATTCCTAAACAAAATTTAGAATATTAGAAGTTTTTCAAATCTTGCAAACAATATCTAAACTCCTAAAATTGAAAAATTTGAGACTTAAATTTTCAAAAGTGGACAGACAATATTATGAGAAAGGAGTTGAGATTATATCATTTATAATTCAAAGTGTTCAAAATAGAATAATTTTATTTTGAATTGAAGAATCTCGAAATTGAATAAATTCAGATTAGACAGTGTGACCCTAGAGTTTTGAGGATTACCACATTTATTTTAATTTGTTAATATGAATTCAATTTTTAATCAATTATCATAAATGTACAAGATGAAGATCTCACGAGAGAAGAAATATAGTTCCAATATTTAGTAAAAGTCTCTTATTATTCACAAAAGTTCTATTCTATTCTCATTTACATTAACCTCTCTTGGCTAAGCCGTAAATAAAATAATAAGATCATTGTGACGGTCTAAATTAAAAAGAAAATTCTTGATGTGTTAAGGACGTGATGGTTTCTAAGACTAAAGATAAATTGGCTTCGCTGCGTCAGCTGCCCTATTTTACTTCCCTTTTTTATTCACTACCTTGTGTTAAAGAGCCACGTCGAAGCCTGATGGTCCGTTTGTATTATGAATTCACGTCCGAGAATTTATTTTTGGATCTGCATATAGAGTTCTTGAGATGTACCAAACCAGGTGTTCCTGTTGAGATAAAATTGCTCCCAATCATATATTACTTGCATCAGCGGTGTGCATAAGTGTGTCCTCGAAATCAGGATATCTTAAGACCAGTGCTGAGCAAAGAGCATCTTTCATTATTTTAAAACTTGTTTCACAAGATGGGGTCTAATTATAGAGGACTTTTCTTCGCAGTTCTGTTTGTGTCATAGATATCGAATAGAAGTTTTTGAAAATAATTTTTCGGTGATATCTCTTTTTGTGCCGCTTGAAGTTTATGTCTAGTAACCCGTAAACGTTCAGATAGAATAATCAGATTTTCGTTGTATTCTTGGAGTGTACTTCCAAAGACAGCAATGTCGTCTAGATAAGCGGAGCATATTTTTCCTACCAGTCCTCTTAATGCTGGGCCCACAATTCTTTAAAATGTGACTGGAGCATTTTTAAGTCCGAATGGCATGCGGTTGTAGTAAAAATGTCCTTCAGGTGGAGAAAATTCGGTATATTTTTTAGAGTCCTCGTTCATGGGAATTTGGTCAAATCCTGAGCTCACATCGAAGGCTGAAAATAATGTTGCTTTTTCAAATTGGTCCAGAATTAAATCGATTACAGAACGTTGTTAGGCATCTTGATCTGTTTGCTTTTCGTTCAACTTCCTACACTCAATTACAAACCTCCATTTAGGTTTTCTCGACGCGTTGCGTTTTTTCGGTACTACCCAAAGCGGTGAATTATATGGTGAGTCCGACCCTTCTATTATCCTTTTAGTTACATTCCATTTATCTGATTCAAAATTTCTTCTTTATGGCATGTCGGATATCGAGGTTGACGGATATTCATTCTCACTTCGTCTTTCACAACGATTTTATGTGACGCTACAATTGTGCAGGGTAGTATATCTCCTTATATTGTGAAAATCTCGTGATTAGAGATAGCTATATTTCGTATCTGTGTTCTATAGGCATCTTCTATGTGTTTAAGCCTCAAATTTCCACTCAATAATTTTCATCAAGCAATTAATTCCTCCTATGTAATGTAGATTATACGCTCCTCTCATCCGGGGACAATATATTAAATACAATATATAATTACAGTTTATCTCTTTGTCACTTGATCTCAAGTCCGTTTCGGTTTCGTTACTAACGGAAACTTCAACTTGTGAGTCAGCAAGCCGGTAAATGGAATTTGGAAT
The DNA here is from genome assembly GCA_011634705.1 of Andricus grossulariae. Taxonomy (NCBI): domain Eukaryota; kingdom Metazoa; phylum Arthropoda; class Insecta; order Hymenoptera; family Cynipidae; genus Andricus; species Andricus grossulariae. The sequence continues at coordinate 18,060 of JAABKJ010001533.1, forward strand.
GTTAAGATCATCTTCTACGAGAATGTACCCCTGCTTTTTGTTTACTTTTCCCCACGGTTATCATTTTTACAGTGTACTTTCGGATAAGGATACCGTTATACTGTGGAGGGAATTGTTAGACAAGTTAAACTGATTAAAGTACAGGAATGGTGTTCCCATGGGGCCTTCCTCAAGTGTTGGAAATTTTTCTGGTGCAACTAGAAAGACATTTTCTTACCCTTGTAACGTAAATTTGGTAACTTCGTTCGTCCGGTGTTTTTTGATTGGCGCATATTAATTGTTCCAGCTAACGAGATTTCTGATTGAACTGCTATTGGTTGTGCTTCTCTGACATCGCTGGGATTTTTGTTTGAAACTCGTTCATGTGTTAAAGGATTTTTTTACTGTGCAGCATACAACAGTTCATGCATTCTTTGGTAAAATCTTGTATTGAAATTCTGCGTACTTTCCCCAGCTCCTTGGATTACTTGTGAAAGTTTGGTGCGATTGGTTTCTAGTCGTCCAGTAGTTTCAAAATTAGTTCAAAGAGCTTTAAAAAGATCACCGTGTTCTTTGATTGATAAGAAACAAATAGATCTCTCCGCTTTTCCTTCGATTTTTTCTGCAATGATCCAGTATCCAGTTTCGCTTCTGGTAGTTACTCTTACATTCAACCTTTGTGGATGCCTGTCTCTTGTAGGCATAGCTTCAATAGGGGTTGTTACCTTTTCGTTCAACATCCTTTATGGAAGCCCAAGTTCAATTTGTTCTTTCTCTAACAACTGTTCGAATTACAGGGTCCCTATTTAGGCCGCAGGTTGCAATAGATGGATTCTATGAAATGAAAAATTTGTTATAATAATGATTTTATATTTTTATTTACAAATGACGTGAGAAAAAAAATAATCTCGTGCGTAGTGCGTGCATTTGTCTCTATTTAATTTACAACTTGAAGAGTTACGAAATAACTTTCACATTAAATGTTTAAAAAAAAGTTTCGTTCACTGCCGAAATCTATAGAGAAAATTGCAATCTCGAAAGAATTTGAATAAAAATCAATAAATAGTTTATTATTATTCACGAGATCAATAATAGGTTTAATTTATGCACGCAAAATGAACATAAAAATATTCTTTGTTGTTTACAGGTTGCCGAGAGGTGCTACACTAAACATATTGGAGAATTACAAAAGGAGGAAACATTACTTCATGATGCTGTTAATGGTTGTATTATGCTAAGTTGTACTAAAGTTCATAAGGCCATGATATGCAATACATGGTTCCCAGCTAAACAGTTATAAGATACAACTGGAATTGTATTGACATCAATAAACAATTTGCAAAATTTAGATTGAAGAATTGATTAAGTTGACCTTTTAAGTTCTTCGAAAACTATTAACAATTTGTTATTATTATTATCATACCATCAAGCCTTATATATCCCTTTCGGGGTAAGCGTGACTCTCACGGCGAAGAAGAAAGTAATTGAGGGGGGTGGGTGGTAGATTCTTAGATTGATCTAGAATGCGAGGAGCTTCGAAAAGTCATCATATAAAGCTCTAGACTCGGGCTCACAAGTGTCCAATGTCTCTTGTTCCAGGCGTTATTCTTTCCACTGACGCTATTCATCAGACATCTCATATAAACTATTTGTTTCCAACCTTTTCTGCCTGACATACCTCTTTAGCTTCCTTCACGTCCATGAATTTTCTTATGCAAGCTCTTGTTCTTCTATGGCTTCTTACGTCTCTTCGAATTAGGCTCTTATTCACACATTAGAACCATGCATTTCTTGGCCTGCCTGTGGGTAAGCTGCCATTTACTTTACCTTGATATACACGTTTCGTGAGTCGTTCACCTTTCATTCTTTCAACATGCCCAAACCAATTCAACAAAGTTCTTTCATTCCTATAAAATAGTGCCTGATCTATACCACAATCTTTGTCCATTAGCGTTTTACCGAACACTATGCGCAGCTATTGCATGTCAACCGCGTTAATAACTCTGATCCTTTCCTTGGTATGTCCATTGTCCAAGTCTCGCTACCATACAGCCGCTACCGATATCTTTTTACTTCTGGCGATGAACCCCGCTCTAATGATAACTTTCTTACCCTCATTCATACACCTATCTATCTCTCCTTTTATTTTCCGTCATTGGTGAATAAGTTACCAAGATACACATACTTATCAACTTTTTCTATTCTTTCATTATTTAGGATAATATTGCATATTGCTTTTCTCCCTCTCCTTCAAACACCATAATTTTTGTTTCATTTACGTTAATTTTGTCTTCCATGTCCTTTATACTTGTGTTCAGTTTGCTCAACATTCTTTGCAAGTCTTCGATTGACTCTGCCATAACAACCTTATCATTTGCGAAAGCTAACTCACGCACCTTCACTGTCCCTAGATTCACAGCTTTTTCGTCGAAGAGGGCTATCATTAAATACTTGTCAATTTATATAATTCATAGCTATAAAGACGTAACACATCCTTGCCTAACACCTTGCACAATATCGAACTAGTCACATATTTTTCCATTTACCCTTACACTTGCTTCGCTACTTGTATATATTGTTTTATTGCATGTAGGCGCTATTTATTGACTCCGTATTCTTTCAGGACTTCTCAAAGCTTACTTTTATCGACCTTGTCAAACGCTTATCCTAGATCAACAAATGCACAGAAAACTTTGTTATTTACCCTCAAACAGAGGCACAGACTCTCTTCACCGTGTTTTCTGACGTATTCTGTTCTGTGTCGGAATTGTGTTGCCCTATAGTTTCACCTCCCAATAATTCCTAAAAAGAGTATCTCAAAGCGTCTAGTATCCCGTCTGTATCATATGGCATTTCACCCTTGCTATTTCTCACACTGACGAACTATGTAATTCTACTTCCTTTCATACTGATAACGCCAATTTATAAAACAGTTTCTTGCTTCCTTCAAAATTGATTTGCATTTCCTCTTCTTCTGTTTTTATTTTATCTTTACTTTCCTCTTTATGTGCAAATTTCATCATTCCATCACGCATCACCAGATATTCTTCCTACAACCGCAGTACGACACACTTCGGTCGCGATTCTAACAATGACATCCCGTAATATTTTCCATGTGCCCTCTATATCTTTATTGCCTATTACCGCCTCCCAAGTTGCCCTATTTATGCGTTTGTATATCCTATTCTGAAAATCTGTTCGTACTTCCGGTTTCTGTGATTTCTCAATTTTGATTCGCGTTTGTTTCTTTTTTTTTTTTTGGTTCTCTTTCTTCTCCATCCTTGACCTAGCATCGTTTCTCGTTATTCTCTTTCTTTAAGATCATTCACCCCTCTAGCATTGCAAACACCCAGACTCCATTCAGCGCCTGAAACTTTATGTTTACCTTTACCGGATGCATGCTTTTCGTCAAAGTTTCAGTACAGTCCAAAGCTATTGTATTGTCTTTATTGTTCATTGTATGTAGAGTACGCCCAACTATCAACTTGATGGGAGAAAAATTGATATGTTTCAATAAATTTGATAGGTTTGCAAATTTTACAAGTTTTATTATTTCCCATTTAGTCATTCATGCATATCAAGAAACCTCCACAAACTTCCGAAAACTAAATGAATTTCCTACCACTTCATGAATTTTCTGAAAACTTCATGCATTTCCAGAAAACTTAATAAATTAATCAACTTTGCTTCTTCTTACTTCCCCAACTCCTTCCTGAGCTACTTTCCCGTCTCTTGACTTCCCTAGGCAACACTCACATTTCTCTACTTCGCCATCCCACATTTCTCCCCACTTTTTGTACCCCCTCATTTCCCTTACAATCCCTCACCTCATTTCCGCTTACGCCGCCTACTCCCCTTCCCTCATTCCGCCAGTTCCCCTCCTCACACTTCTCTGACTGCACCTACCCATAATCCCTCTTATTCCCCTACCTCATTTCACCACTCCGAATTTTCCACATTTTCGCCCACTTCCGCTCCCCATATTTGCCCTAATTTCCTCTCACTTCTCTTACTTTCCCTCTCCTTCCGTACTTCTCCTCCTTACACTTTAACCTTCGTTTTCCTTCACTTGGCCAACTTCTTTCTCATCTACATCCCCTCATCCTCATAAGGAGTCCCTCAATAGCTCATTTCCCCACTCGGCTCCCACCACTTTTGTTTCCCCTCCATTCACTTCACCTAGCGTTTAAATTTTTTTTTTAATATATTAAACGATTTTGAATTAATAATGTTCCAATCCCAAATATTTGAAATTACGTAAAATTTTGAGAAAGGGACAATCTTTTGAATGGAATGGAAAGGAATTGAACTTGTATACTTTCTAAATAAAAGCGTTTAAAATTGCATAATTTGAAATTAACAGTGTTTGAAGTGGCAAAATTTGAAATAAGCTATCAAAATTAAAAAATTTGTCACTCAATTTTTAAAATGTGAACGATTTCATGAGAAAGGAGTTGAGATTATATTATAATGAATAATATAATAATAGATAATATTTAATTTGAAACGATTAAAATTTGAGAATTTGAAATTGAAAACGGTATTGAATGTTTCTAACTTAAAGCTTCTAAAATTCTACAACTGTAAATTGTTATTAAGCAGAAAAATATAATTTAATATTGAAAGTGATGAGACAAATTTTTCTAAGATAAAAAAATAAATTCACTGTCATTTTCACTATTCATAATACAAACATTTTGCATGAGAAACCTTTAAAATTGAATTATTCTAGATTCCAACTTCATTTAAATCTGAAAATTATTTAATTACCAAGAATTGTTATATTAAAACTTTGGTACACTAAGGCCGTTCAAAAATATAATTATTTTACTAAATTCAAATTTCTGAAATATTAAAAATTTTCAAATTGTTAATTCATACTTTTCAAAATTCAGCTATTTTAACTTTTCAATTGAAAATCTCCTTATCTTCAGCACTTTATTTATAACTAATATTCATTCTTGAAATCTTCCAAGCAACAAGTTTAAGATATAATAAAAAATAAAATAAATGAAGAATACAAAACAAGAACACCATGATTCCAGTTTTTGAAATAGTACGATTTTAAGCCTTTCAATTTGAAACTGTATTTTTTAAGTTGAGTTTGAAATGTTGAATATTTTGGAACATTTTCAAATCAAAAGTAATGCAATGTTCATTACCTAGTTCTAAAATCTTCACATATTTGAGGCTTGAATTTTACAAATTAGTTTCTTAATTTGTTATTCTTTTGAATTTAATCTAGCGGCACTTAATTCAAAAAATTTTAATTACAAATCCTTCAAACTGAAAATTGTGCATCTATATGGTCTTTCAATTTGATATTCTATGATTTTGAATCATTTAAAAACCTAGACAATTTGGTACATTCAAATTGAAACCAAACAAAACCAAATTTCTAGACATTTCCCAGTTATCAAACATTTTTCCATGTTATTAACGATGCTTATGTTCAAAAGAATATACCTGAAGAACCTTATCGCAAAATTTAAATAATTTAGAGAACATTCAATGTTAGCTCAGCCTCAAATTCCTTGAATTTTAAACAAACAAAATTTTTTGGTCAAGACAAATTTTCAACTAAAAAGAATGACTTTTAAACAAAATTATTGAATTTCCAACACAATAATTAAATTTTGAAATAATTAATATCATTTTTAACAAAAACAACAAATGAATTCTCGACCTGAAATTTAAAAGTATTTCAAAATTGAAAATTTGAAAATTAAAATTTAGCCGAAAAATATGGACTTTTAATTTGAATTTTCAATTCTGGGAAAATGGGAAAGAGGGTAAAGACCATGCGATTAGTATGAATTTTGTCCATTGATAGACTGTAGAATAATAGTTTAAATAAATATTGAAGTTACGTTTTAATACTTTTAAAATATTCAGTCAGAAAATTGGAAATTTCACTTAGAAAATAATAGCCGACAAGCAAAAAGATTATTTATATTTATATTAATGAGGAATTAAAAAAAAATGTCCACGAAAGGAAAATGATAACATGTTTCCTTAATCCAAGCTGAAGAAATTGCAAGTTCTACGTTCTACTTTCGGCGAACATCTTCCAAAATGTGTACATGACTGAATGAAAAAAAAACATGCTTTTGCATATTACAAAAAATCTATATTGAGCCAACATGAAAAATCCTTGAGCAGAAATCTCTTTTCATGCTATGAACAATTGAAAATATATATTTTTTTATTGGCCAACAAGCATCTGCTGATGCTTCGAAATATAAAGAGCGACAAAGATAAGCAGCTACATGTTTTTTTTTAAATTTTAATGTGGAAATATAGTTTGCGGTAAAATAAAAATGATTTCTTTCAAAATTTAAGTCTAACATCAATTTCGTTTAAGTTCGGAATTTGAAGGTTTGAAATGAATATTATTCTTTACATTCTAAGTTTTAAACTTTTTTTGGATTAAATTTTATCAATATTTGACGCGCTTATTATGTATATAATAAATTATTAAAATGTATTAGTTTGAATTAATAATCAATTATTTTAAAAAATGTTGCATTTCAATTTAATTTAATTTTTATGAAAAATAATTAATAATAATAATATAAATTATTCTCAAAGTAATTAATAATATTAATCAATTCTAATGTCTGTTACCATTTAAAGCCTAAGAAAAAAATGAGCTTCACGAGAATAATAATTTCTTTTAATATTAATCAAATTTTTTTCAAATTAATAGGATTTCAAAAGCATTTTTTCATAGTCTCAGGAAATTACCCTATTATTATTACTTTAGGCATATTTTTTCAGATTGCCTGAAATTATTTTTCAGTCAATTTAATTAAAAATTTATTTTAATGTTTTTTCATTATACAGAGCTGAAATTATTTACAGCTTCCTATTGTGCTTTTTTCCGAGAAACGGCTATGGATCTTAGAGACCAAATTTTCGTTTCTATCTTCGTGGTGTTCTGTTCCCATACAGTGAGTAAACATTTTTTACGTGTTTGAAATTATGTTTTTCTTAGCGTGAAACTATTTTTTGCCGAGTTTGAACTTATTTTGTCATGTAACAGGCAAGAAAAAGTTACAAAAGTACCAATTACTCTGTCGAAATTTATTAATTGTAACCGGTATTTTAAATTAGGATTACCTTCGGAGGCAATGGGAAGTTAAACCGTTAATTAATTAAATAAGTTGAGCGCCAGACGTTTCTTCGGTCAATTAAGAAAATAGTTCATAATTAAATAAAGAAAGAAATGCATAAACAGAAAGCAAAAAGGGAATACGATACGCTCCGGTATTTCAAGGCAAAGCTCAGCTCCTACACTGGATAATAGTAGAGGGGAGTGACCCAATTTATGGAAAGATTATGTGAATTCTATAAGATAATAAAGAATTCCAACTTTTAAAATAGCAACTGATTTATTACATGCTTTGACATTTTAAGTTAATGGGACAGGAGTTATCAAATTAATTTTTACATCATTTTAAATAGCATGACAAACAGGGAATAATATAACCTAAAAGGTTTACACAGGTTCTGAAATTGAGAAGTATTTAAATTAATCATACATAATCAGAGGTCTCAAAATTTCAAATAAAGGGTAGGTTCCTTATTATTTAGTAAATAAATCTACATTAATGACCTTTTCGTCCAGTATTTCGGACTTGGCTTAATATTTCGATTATGCTCCAAATAATTCAAAGAATATGGAAAGGGACAGAAGAAGGGAATTCGATTTGCATTATATCGCAATTATAAGTTAAGTCGTTCAAAATACTTAAATCCAATTGAGAAATTCTGAATTGAAATTATTTAAATTACTTAATTTTATCTTCTAACAAAACACAATAAAATCAAAGGAAAACATGAGGAAAGCTTCTCGATCAGATTTTAAAAACTGAAATCTTACCAAAATCGATAAAAATAAACTGGCTTGTCTCAACTTTAACGATTATCCCTTTAATCTTTATCAATCTTTACGATAAAAATATATCTTTGAACGTTTAGGGAGGACATTTAATTAAAAATCGTATTTAATTATCGCTTGAACCCTCTTATTCGGAAGCTGCCGACGAAAAAGTGATCAGTGATGGGGTTTGTTTTGGTCCTTGATAACGTTATTCTCTTAGTTATTGGCTGGGTTATGTTTTCTTTTCTGATTGATCGAATTCCTTACATTCTACAGGAACACAATTTAAATTCAGGGGCATTTTCTTCAAAGCTGATATTCTCTAATTCAATATTCGTAATCTTCTGAATTAATTGGAAGGATTCAAATTAATTTGGTCCAAAAGATGGTAAATCATCATAGCGCTTCTCCAATATTGAGAATTAAACAAGCTGGCTACCAAACATCCACCAAATAGAGTTGACACACAGGAACAATAATCTCTCAATACGGGCCTAGGGCAATAGAAGGTTCAGAACGAAAAGTTTGAACATAATGCTAAAGCCTTCTAAGATTCGGAAAAATGATGAATTTCACGCCAGGTGAAGAAGTCAAATGTAACCAAGGCACCTGCAAATGTACAAATGGCATTCCAAAATTATTCCAAAATTTATTAGATACGACCAGAAGTATACTGGAGGACATCAACGCCAGAACGGGATGGAAACGGCGGGAATATTCAAAAGACCAAGGTTTTAAAAAGATATCTTAAGTTTCTCAACTCCAATTTTTTTGATAGGTCAGGCTCCGAAACAGGATTTTCATGAAATAGGAAAAAATACACGCAAAATCAGTTCTTAAAATTAAAATATTCTGAATCAATGGTTGGCCAAGTCTCGGAATACTGAGCAGCTTCCGAAATCGCAAAAATTAAATCAAGGGTTTCCAAAAAATTGAATAACAAATTATTCAAAACTAAATTTTGTGAGTTGTAGAATTTGTATAAAATTTCACGGCGTCCCATAATCTATTTAGGGCTGTATATAATTAATTAAAAGAATGTTAGAAGAAATATAAGAAACTTGAGAAATAGAAAAGTTTAATAAACGAATGCAATTGTGTAAGATTGTTAACTTTGTTGAAAGAGTGAGTAGACAATATTCTCAAACTCATTGTAAATAATTCAAATCACCTCCACAAACGTGATAAATTTACAAGAACAATGGTAATTTTAAGCCAAAAGTTGCAATTTTAATTAAACATATGGAATTTCTAGTAAAAGTGATACATTTTTAAACCAAAAGACAAATTTTTGACCAAAACTGTTGAATTTTCGGCCATGAAAAAAAAATTGTAGGCAAATTATAATTTGAAGGGAAACATAATTTTGAATACAAAATAAAAAGTTCGAGTAACAAAAAATTTCTTAGGTTCATTTGTTTTTGAGTTAAAATAAATATAATTTTCCTAATATTCTGGAAAGCTTTTTTTTAAATATTTTTGAAATCTTTAGATATGTTAAACTAAAATTCCAACAAAAAGGTGATCTTCAACCAAGTAGTTGAATTTTCAATAAGAAAAAATGAATTCTTAACGAATAATGTAATAGTAGATTTTTCAATTGAAGAAGATTTTTATTTTAAGTAAAAAAAGTTGAATTTATCCAAAACAGAGAAATTTAACAAAATATGTATATTCCAAAAGAGACGAATTGGTTACCAAACGTTTTAATTTTTAAACCAGAAAATAGGAATTTTCGACAAAAAAGTTCATTGTCAACAAAATAGTAGAATTATCAACCAAGTGCATGAATTTTGTACTAAAAAGATTAATTTCCAACTACAAGACGAATTTGCAACAAAACAGCTGAAGCTTTAACTTATAAAATGAATTTTCAACGAAATAGTTACATTTTTAACCCACCAAACAAGTTAATTTCAAAGAAAATAGTTTAACTCTTAACCAAGTACTTGAATTAAAAAAAAAAAAATGAATTTTCAATGAAAAATATAATAGTTGTTATCAAATCTAAAAAATATTACAGTGGAGTCTCACCTATTTCCCATCTCCCTTATGTTCCGTCTCCTCTATTTCCCGTCGGCTGTACGCGGTTATTTCCATTAGCACAGTTCCGGCAACTCCCACCACGATCCCGCTATATTCTCCTCCGCGTCAGTGGCTGACCAATAAAAAAGAGGTCCGAAGAACGGGAAGCCTTGAATTGGGTATTTTAGTATGACGTCATGGTAAACGTCATACGACTTTTTCGAGAAAATATTCTGAAAGTAAAAGTCATAAATGTACAAATAGTAATATTTCTCAAGCGTAGAATCTATTTTCTCAGTCATGTTCCAATCTTTTGTCGGTTCACGACCTATCAGTTTTAATAAATGAATTAAAATATTCTGAATGTCAGGTGATTGGTACTCTAACCTCAAATTTCGGGCAGTTGCTTATATTTCATGACACTGAAAGGTCTTCAGCCGATAAAACAATAAAGAAACAGAATAGAGCAAATGCATTCTACACTTGAAAAGATTACTATGCAGGCCTCTATAACCAGACTTTATGCAGACCTTTTAGTTGGCGAATTGGTCCAGTAGTTTCAAAATTAGTTCCAAGAGCTTTAAAAAAATCATCATATTCTTTGATTGATAATAAACGAATAAATTTCTCCGCTTTTCCTTTGATTTTTTCTAAAATAATCCAGTCTAGTAAAAATCCTGGATTTGTGCACTAAGATTTAATTCTTTTCACAAGAGTGATCACGGTTGAAGACCCCATATCGTCTTGCCTATTGAAATTTTAATTAACTTAACCGCGCTTCTATCAGAGATTGTTTGCATATGCCTAAACATTAAGGAAAATTAATTAATAATGTAATACAGAACGTGTATATTTATAACTTTTCAGGTAGCTATTCAGTTCACATCAAGTCATAAAAATGAAAAAATTTCAACGTTCGTACCTGAAGAACTGTTCAACTTAAATATTAAATACATAACTACAAATTGGAAGCATTCCAAGCATCAGGACTCTTATAAATTAAAAATATTTACAATTTAAATAAAATAATTTTTCAACTGAACGATTCTCCAAACAATTTTGTCAGACTATTTTCGGATGTATTTTTCTTTTTTCTTACAAGAAAAAAGTTTAGCCTATTAGGACGTTAATTAAGTCAGTCAAACAACCCCCTCCCATAATTTTCCTTCCCTGCCCCCCCCCCCATACATTCCCATCCCCGTAATTCAGCCATTGCTTCCCATCACTTCTTCAACTTCTTCCTCATCTACACCCCCGTCTCCTCACTTCCCCAGCCAACCCACCCATTCCGCTACTTCCGCATCCCACATTTCCGCTTATTTTTTCTACCCCTCTTAATTCCCCTACAACCCCTCACCACATTTCGATTACTTCGCCTACTTCCCCTCCCTCATTTGCCCTAGCATATTTTACGTACTGAACTAAAATATACCTAATCACCGGGCATTTTACAAATTGCATTTTAGGTCCTTATTTTCAAGCATACATTTCCAATATAAATAATTTCCAAATGCAGTATTGAAGAATAAAAACAAAGCAACTGGACGCGTCTTTAGCTTGCGGATAAAAGGCCCTTGTATTAAGGGTTTCTGCTGAATATGGTTACAATAACTGATAAGCAGTCGTGGAGAATTATCCAGGGATGGTCCCGAATGAAAAAACTCTAAGCGGAGGCGTAATAACCGTGCGGCGCTCTACAAGGGACCTTTCCCTAGCAGCTCGTGGGAACAAGTTTGACACCACTAAGCCCAGTTGTAGATACAGAACAAAATGATCAAACGCGCAGATCACCCGACAATACGTCAACAAACAGTGCCGATCACCCTAGAGTTCGGGGTGCTGAAAATAATTTGGATGGAAACATAACGACAGAAAGGTTATGCGCTCACACTATTGCGTGGACGGCTCAACTCAAGGATGATTTGGTAGGCTGCCACGATTCCAGCATTATCCCTATTCGCAGCCGCTTCATAGCACGCATGCACACTTTGGTGCGAGAAATATCCAGAACATCCGCGCCTTTCGCAACATTTGCTGTTACATCACGCTGCTGACCTGTCGGGAACTGGATGTGAACGCGGAACCCTTTCCCAACCGTTGCAAGAACAAGCCACAGATGAAGAGAACAATTAAGTCGAATAGCGGAGAGCAGGCATCCCTAGAGAGATGATGCCGAGTTCAGGACAAAAAGGAACATTAACATATACAGGGTGGACCATTTTAATCTATAGTGGATAATATCTCAGATGCTTGTGCAGATACGATAAAATGTTCAAGACAAAAGTTGGAGGGGATGATAAGGGACATCTACGGGTACCAATGACTTTGAACTTGAACTCGGTTTTGAAGGTTATTTCAAGGTCAGAGTCATTTTTTTAAATGGAACCACTTATTTTTGACTCCGGAT
>JAABKJ010001534.1:0-30353 GCA_011634705.1 Andricus grossulariae
ATAGTATTTATTATTGATTTCAAATCACCCGCGCTTTCCGGCAAGGTAAGGGTGGGGCCCCCTTCAGCTAGGGAATAGAAGAATCGTTTCCATTCGATTCGTTTCAAGGTCAGGGGAATAGGAGAGTTTTCACTGTAATTCAAAAATAATCCTTCAAAGTTGAATCATTCTAAGAATATTGAAAATTATATGATTTCTAATTGGAAACTTCAACAATTAAACAACTTCAATCTTCCTTTAAAATTAAAGTATTTTCAAGTTAGGATTTTTATCATTTTTTATTTTATGTTATAATTCTATATTTTTTTGAATGAATTTGTATGAATTTGACAAAGCAGTAATATGCGCTTCCTCGCCGTTTTCGAGGAAATAAAATTTCAATATTCGCCACAGACTAGAGTTTAGCGAAAAATAATTCCCATCGGCTGACAGCTCAGGCAGTAGCGCTTCTTGATATATTTTCACTCGCTTTACTTACCTTCAGAAGGATTTCTATTTGGAAATAATATTGTTCCATTTGAACGTATTCTAATTCGAATTATTCGCTAGAATTTTCTGGACATCCTAAGAATTGCTAGACATAAATATTTTCATCTTTGCGTTGAAGTGATTTAAAAATAGTATCGAAGACATGAAGAGATATCTAATCGGTAATAATTGTTTAATTAAATATTGAAAAACACTAACAGCCGTCAGTTTTATTTACAAATGAATTTCCTGAGTTTTAACAATGGAAATTTCACTTGGCTCCTAGAATAGATTATTGAACTCGACTTTAAACCAAATCTTCAGGTGAATATAAAATTGTTCTTCAGACCCATTGCTTCTAATTTTTTTTTTTTATTATTATTAATGAGAATATTGTGAGACAAAATATTGATCTCTAAATGAGTTCAAAATTTTCAAAACAATAATTTTTTATATTGATATAGTAGAAGAGGAAAATCCTTAATTTAAACTTATCAGGGTTGGAAGTAGTCAGAGTATATTCTAAGCAAATTTTAGAACTACACAGATCCAGCCTAGCTCGAAAGCTAAAAAAAAAAAGGAAATTTTAAACCAACTTTCCGTTTTTTTTTACCACATTACCCTTCGTGATTGAACATAAATTAAGTCCCCTTTTTCTCAATGTAGGCCGTAGTTTTGAAATTTGGCGTTCATGTTTGTGAAATATTTATGAAGCAAAAATATATCTCAGAAATAAATAAAGAATCGAGAAATATAATACATCGAAAGAAAAATAAACGTCTGTTTTCTCCCTTATTTACCAAAAAATTGTCCTAACAGTGTGTTGTGGTAAAAATTTAGAACTGCACATTTTCATATTAAGAACTGCACTTTTTTTATAACTGCATTATTTTCTAGAACTGCACGTTAGAATATACTCTGGAAGTAGTATAGTATTATTGTATAAAAAGCAAATATTTTATTCTTTCAATTTTGCAATGTAAATAGCTGCAGCTGATTCTTTATTTATTTTAGGCACACGATTTAGGGATAGACTAAAAAAACAATTCTTTTGCACTTTGCACAATATATTCAAGTTCTGGGTTAGAAAAAATCTCTACAGAAAATTTTTATTTTATGAAAATACGAGTATGTAAACTGTATTTTATTAAAAGATTTATTCTTCATGAACACTTTCTCGTGTGCATGCAGTATTTGGTTAGATAAAAAATATGTTTCTCCAATTAGTTTACATTCTCCAAAGTAGTAAACGGACCATTCCGACTTTCCTGCCATCTTTCTGTAGCAATAGGATAATTAATATTGTCTTTCGATAATGCGATGAAAGCAATTAAGAGCTTAAATTGAGATCTTTCATTAAAATTAACTTGGCTTTTACTATTTTCAAAAATGAGATGCAAATAGAATTATCTCTCAGCAGCTTTGAAGTCAGTTTTTAATTCTAAAATGCATTCAATTATCTCGGGACGATCCTCGATAAGAGCAATAATTAATCGTGGATCCTCCGATGCCTTATAGTTACTGGATTCAAATCTGGACTAGCCTTCTTTCTCTCAAATTCCATGGTAGCGCCAGCTTGAATGAGAATCTTAACCAACTCCTTATTAAAAAAATTCTTTAGCTTATTAGCCGATGTACGTTGGTATAAAAAAATATAGTCTTGAAGATTTCTAAATCTCAAGGAATCTTTTTTTGATGATTTAAAGTATTCTTCATAACGAAGTCCATCAAAAGAATTTAGTTCATATTTTAATACATTCTGTCCAAGAACTAATTGAATAGGTGTTGTACCATAAACATTTTCAGCATTTACATTAGAACCAGGATTTAAAAGTCGCAGAATGATTTCTTTATTATTAAGGGATGCTGCATAGTGAAGAGGCGTATAATGTGCTGATGTGATAGCATTCACATCAGCTTCGTGGTTTATAAGAAAACGCACTACATCCAGAAGTTGTTCCTTAACTGCATAGTGCAGAGCTGTTCTTTGATAAGAACCACATACATTTACTAGGTTTAAATATCTCTCATAATCTTCTGATCCGAGCTCCTCTGGTATTCGATGAACTTTTTACAAGCCTGGATAACGGATTGAAAAGTGGCTTCGTCGCCATACTCGGTCCTGAAGAGGATGAGAAGTGGAATGTTAGATATCTTACGTTTAAGCTTATCTTTCTGACCCAAGATTGTCATCTGGACGTACCTACATTTTGCGACCTCAGTTTTAAAATCGTCGATTTTATATAAACTAAATAAGGTTTGGACCCTTTCTACCAATCTACTCAAATCTACTGAGACGAATGGCGACGTAATATCCCCAGCAGTGAACTAACTACTTTTCATTCGGGCCTGACTTTTCACAAATTTGATAATGAAACCATATTTTTCACATTTTTAAATTTTCTTCAAACACCAGTACGAAAATCGGGAATATTTTTTACCATAGAATGTAGAGAGAAGGAAAAAAGTACAGGATGCTTCTACTTGAAAATTCCTATTACCGATAAATGTAACCGATACCTACAAAATTCGAGGATTCGTTTCCATTCTAAATTGTGTAACTTTTGATTTCAAAGTTGAAAGACGAGGAGCTTATAAAAACACTTGATTATTTTACAAAAATTATAACTGCAAATTTATTTCTTGAAATGTTTTTTTATTAAATTTAATACAAATCTTTGTAAAAATATTATCATCCGTACGACAATAAAATATATTGGATTGTCAAGAGGATAGAAATATTTGCATGTTAAGGCGAATTTAGTCATTTGAAATAGGTCTGACGCAACGGATTAAACCTTTTTTATTCGCAACCATTGTGTTATGATCCTGTAACGCCCCCTGAAAAGTGAGCATTAGAAAGACTGGTGAAAAATTATTAGTTTCGAACACCGCCACAATAAAATATTACTAGTTCCACAAATGGCTACTGAATAACACACAACGTGTTCTCTCATTTTTCTGTAGACATATATATACAGGGTGTCTCAGACCACCCGTCCACCCCTTTTAAAATCTAAAATACGTAATAAAATTAAATGTGTAGTACCTCCTAATAGTAAATGGACTATGCCCAATCGATTGGAGGTATTTGCAACTTCCGGCTCCCACCGGAAGTGACTATTCAGACCGGAAGTCATTGTTTTCTAATGGAATGACATCTTTTTCTTTATTAATTTCGATTCTACGATAAAAAGTGAGTAATTTTTGTAGGAAATTTTTTTTCTAAATCGTCGTTTTCCACCTGAAAATGCCTTCCGAAATGTTACTGTTTCCCTGAGGCGACGAATAGCATGTGATTAGATTAAAGAACATTTGAATTTTCAGAGCAGAATCTTTCACACTGGATTGGTAAATACTGCCCACTTTATTTTCCATCTCACTCACCAGACTTGACTATTTTAGATTATTATTTGTGGGGAAGGATAAAAAGTATTCTGTACATAAAGAGGCCTACAACGAGAGAGAATATGATCTTTAGAATCATAGAAGCTATCCGATCACTATCGGCTGACGAAATTCTTCGAGCAGTTGATTCATTCCCGAAAAGAGTTCGAACTTGCATAGATCAAGGTGAAGCACAATTCAAACATGTCAGATAAAAAATGCTTTGAAACAGATGCTTTAAAAATTTTTCTTTTCATACTATCTAGTTGTGAATCGAAATATGGATATTCATTTTTTTGCTTCCTAAGATGATGCCTGTTTTATTTATTTGAATTTTCTATTTATTGACTATTCAGTTAGTTTATTTGTCTGCATTTTCGTTTAAGAATTGTAAAAGTAATGATAAAATTCAAATGTTCTTCAATCTAATCACATGCTATTCGTCACTCCTCAGGGGAATAGTGACATTTTGGAAGGCATTTTCAGGTGGAAAATGACGATTTAGAAAAAAAAATTCCTACAAAAGTTACTCACTTTTTACCGTAGAATCGAAATCAATAAAGAAAAATATGTCATTTCATTTGAAAAAAATGACTTCCGGTCCGAATAGGCCACTTCCGGTGGGGGCCGGAAGTTGAAAATACCTGCAATCGATCGGGCACTGTCCATCTACTATCAGGAGGTACTGAACTTTTAATTTCATAAGGTATTTTAGATTTTAAAAAGGGTGGACGGGTGGTCTGGGACACCTTATATATATATATAATTAAAAAATAAGGTTAACAATCACCGCAGGGTCCCACTGGGAGCAACTGCCATATAAAAATGACACCGGCTCCTAGTAGGACCGCGGTAAATTCCACTCATGGCCACGTCTCACAACCGTGAGATGGGTGGTCTCATATGGTCTCTCATTCATATATATATATATATATAACATATATTTTCCTTTGTGCTGGTAAGAAAATTATCTTTTTCGTAACTTACCATCAAAATTTAGATAACTTCCTTACCAGCACAGTTCAATTTTGAAAGTTTCGATTTTTATTTTTGAACGTTTAAGTTTGAAATTGTTCAATTTTGAATGTTTAATTTTGATTTTTGAACGCTTCATATCATACATTTTGTTTTGAGAGCTTGTATTCGAAAATTTACAAGGCCGGTGTTAAATGGCAACCCTAAAAAATTAAAATATCTAATCCGTTTCAGCAATTTTGACGGCATCCGTAATGATGTTGATATTGATGCTTATGCTGATTATGGGATTGGTGTACTGGCATCATAAACGGGAACACGCCCAGTATTATTTACGACTCACGACTGAGACAATGTAATTGGAACTCCGCTACCTCAAGGTTTATACAACGAGCATGCGATTGTATTATTTTTACCTCTCTCCTGAATTTCTTAACGTTTGCACTTTCCGAAAGTCTGATCTTCCAGAAGTAAATTTATGAATCGACCAAATTCTCGTCTCATATTCGTTTGGGAACATATATTATATAATGTTGATTCGATGCTGAAATCGAAGAAGCTAGGAGAGAAGTTTTGGCATTGCCAATTTGCATAATATCAAAAGATTTTTGCTCTTGATGTGTTTTCCTTAAATTTGATCGTAAAAGACTGTGTAGTAATGATTGGATGGACTGAAGCCTAAAGAAAATGAATTAAGTTCACTTGATGTGAACTGCACTATTTATTGTGGCGTCTTCAGTCTAGTCTTGAATACGTACAAGCTGTACTTTATTCAATATATGAAGCGGCTCATTTTTTTAACTGACCTTTCCTGGAGCCTATTTTGCGAAATGAGCCCATAATGAATTTTAATGAGTATAGTCACGCGATTTGTACATTTTTGAACTAAACTAGTTTTTTCACCGTAAGCCCCTTTGCGATGTTGACGTCGATAAGTTACTTAAGGCAGGCAATTTTGTGATAAAGTATTAATTATAGAAACGATTGAATGTTTGCAAAATATAGAGAATGTTGGAAGAGAATTTGTATTATTAATATTACTCTTAACCTTATATATGGTAATCTATATGCCTGTTTTTTGGCGACAGCAGCGCCACTAAATTGGAACTACTGATAGCATTTTGAGCAAATTGCAGATGGGATTTTAGCGAGGGGGTAACAACTCGTAAAAATGCGGTCCAACCGAGGTGGATTACTCCGGCTTACCCTGGATTATCTGTATATACAGACTTACTCTGGACTACCCAAGATTACTCCGGATTGTTTAGGATTACACTGGATTATATAAAATTATGGCGGATTACTTCTCCTAAACTAGACTCACGCGAATTTCCAACCAAAAAGAGATTAAATTTTGACCAAATAGTTGAATTTTAAACGAAAAATGTTATCTACCAAAAAAGAGGAACTTGAAACCAAATACACGAATGTTCTACGAAGTAGTTGAATTTTCAACAGGGTGTCCAGCGACCTTGAAAACTTGGAATTCTCCTTGAATTTTTGTTTGAACCTTAAGTCTCCGGAAATCTCAAATTTTTCACGAGAACCTTGAATTAAATTTTTTTTATTCTAAAATTTTTTTTATTGAAATGCGAAAAGTAATTTAAATCTTTGAGTCTATTATGAAAGAAACATCTCGTTTAGAAGAAATCTTGCTACTCAAAGTTTTTTATTTATCAAGATATAATTTATCTTTTACTCATTACAGAAGAAATAAAGATTTCTAGGCATTTTTGCAGACTTTACCAATTCTTTTATAGATTGCAATGAATAGACTTTAATATTGTGAATAATTTTATAAGTTTCTGAGTCATGGCCATATCACGGATTTTTCAAGGGTTTTACCACTCGGGTTTGGCGTGTACACCAGGTTATAAAACATTACTCAAGATTTCAAAAGGTTTCAATATATTTCAAAGATTTAAAAATATTTAAAAGGATTTTGAACATTTTAAAAAGATTTAAAAAAGGCGCGTGTACACCAGATTTCAAATATTTCACAAAACTCTCAAAAGATTTAAAGGATTTCAAAGATTTCAAAAAGCGTACAGTATACCAGATTTCAAAGATTTTGAAACATTTCGGAGATTTGAAATGATTTCAAAAGGTTTCAAAACATTTTAGAAGATTTGAAAATGTTTCACTAAGAGTTCATGATATTATGATAATTCAATGATTTCAACGAATACAAAAGATTTCACAAAAATTTTCCAAAGATTTCGAACATTGCATAAAGATTGCAAGGATTTTAATGATTTGAAAAATGCGTGTACATCAGGTTTCAAAGATTTCACAAAGATTTCGAACATTTCCACAGATTTTAAAATTTTCAAAAGATTTTACACAGATTAAAAATATTTTAATACTTTCAAATGAATACAAAAGATTTGATCAAAAATTCAAAAGAATACAATAATTTCAAAGATTTAAAAAAGGATACAGTACACCAGATTTCAAAACATTTCAATGGTTTCAAACGAACATAAAAGATTTCACAAACAAAGATTAAACAAAACTTTCACAAGATTTCAAAGATTTTAAAAAGGTTATAGTAAACTAGATTTCTAAGACTTCAAAAGATTTTACACAGATTACAAATGTTTTAATGAACTCGAATTAATACAAAAGATTTCATAAAGAGTACAGTAGACCAGCTTTCAAAATTTCAAAACATTTTAAAGATTACAAATATTTCAACGATTTCAAACGAATACGAAAGATTTCACAAATATTTCAAAGATGTTAAACTATTTCAAAAGGATTCACAAATATTTCAAAGATTTCATACGAATTTCAAAAGATTAAAAAAAATTTCACAAAGATTTCAAATATTTTACAAAAATGTAAAAAGTTTCTAGAAGATTTCACAAAGATTTTAACTACTTCGAGAAATTTCAACGAATTCACAAGGATTTCAAAGACGAATTATGCTAGCAAAAAATTTAGAATTTGTTTATTTATGGTTCAATTAAAAAAGATAAATTTTCTACCAAATTGTTAAATTTTCAACTAGAGAGATGAATTTTCAACTAAAATTAATAATCTTTCAACATAAAAATGAATAACAAAATTGTTGCACTTACTACAAACTAGATTAATTTTTAGCTAAAAGAGATGAATTCTCAACGAAAAATGTAATAGTTAATATTTCAGCCAAAGCACATTTTAATTTTATATGAAAAACAGAGTCGACTAAAAAGACGAATTTTCAACAAAATTTCAACTAAAAAAATACACATTTTTAACCAAAAATGGAATTACATATTCAATTTGCAAAATTTTTGTTTACCCCTAAGATAAAGAATTAATAACAAAATAGTTAAATTTTCAAAGAGATGATTTTTCAACTAAAATGTTGAATCCTAAGCTAGAATGGTTAAATTTTCAACTAAAAAAAAAAATTTACAATCAAAAATTGAATAGTTAAATTTTCAGTTAAAAAATAAATTTTTTGCCAAAAGAAAAAGAATTTGCAACGAAATAGTTCAGTTTTCAACCGAAAATATGAAATTTCAATTAAGAAACACAAATTTTAGAAAAAGTGAAATATTTAGATTTTCAGTTAAAAAAATTAATTGTTCACCAGAATAAAACGATTTTTCAACCAAAAAGACGAATTTTTAACAAAACAGTTGATTTTTTAACAAAATGGGTAAATTTTCAACTAAAAAAGACGAATTTACAATAAAAAATGGAATAGTTAATATTTCAGTTAAAAATTAATTTTTGTTAGAAAGAAAAGGAATTTGTAACAAAATAGTTAAGTTTTCAACCAAAAAGATGAATTTTGAAGCAAGAATCTTAATTTTCTCCCAAAAAACGAAATTTCATCAAATAACATGAATTTTCATTTAAGGAAGATAAGTTTTCACAAAAAGTATAATATTCGAGGTAATAGTTAAATTTTCAGTTCAAAAAAATTAATTTTTAACCAGAACAGTTCAACATAACAGTTGAATTTGCAAAAAAATTAATTTATAACAAAATTGTTGAATTTCCTACAAAGTAGATTAGTTTTTCATTGAATAATTGAATTTTACCAATAATTTTTGATAATTTTTTTAATTAAAAATTTTTTTTACCTGGACTGTAGTGCAGGTTTAAAATTCATGTTTTTGGAGTACTAGAGCACTCCGAATTACAAGCGAATTATATTGGAATATCGGATTACTAGTTCGGATAACCGAGCAGTCCACCGGATAACCACAGTTAGTTAACTCGGATTTTCGATTGTTTCAATAATCTCAGGAATTAATGCTCAAAATTTCATTTATTATCACATATACATCAGTTTGCGTATAAGATTTCCTAGAATATACAATAAGACTCAGCGTCTATTCGAAATATATTTTACATGTAAAAAATCCTAAAAATACAATCCTTTTTGCTCATTGGTTAGTATAAGACAGTATCGGCTCGATTGACAGAAAATATATTGTTACTATCCATTGCCTCATCAGCTGAAAAGGCTGGGTTTGTTCTGAAATACAATTACATAATTTTTCTTTTCTCATCCATCACTCTTCATTAGAGCTTTTTGACCTTTTTTTTATCAAATTCCCGTAGATCATATATATTTGTAGAGTTAGTAATTCATCTCCAAGCAGTGCTTCTGCAGAGTTAGTGACAAAAGTTTTATACGCTCGATATCTCCATCTAAACTATTCTGCCCAATCTTCACCTCTTACGAAGTCCCATACTTTTTTGTAAAAGGAAACATGCAAGGAGAAAAAATGTGTTATTAACTTGAAAATATAAAAAATATTGGTTAAAAACACTCGCACCTACACACCGACTCAGCAAGGCAACACATTAAGCTCTTGATTGAAAACTAATTATAACTAGTTTTACAATTTGTTTCTACTTTCCAAGACTGGAATTTCATCACTGGTGACGTTTATACGCTAGGCTATTTTATAATTATCAGTGACACCGATTCAAAAGAAACCAACGAATGACAAAAAATGAAATTAAATTCGGGTGAAATTGAAGCGAATTGAGAAGAGTTCACATGTAAATTCGGAAGAATCCAAGGAATTTCGTATGAATTGAGAGTGATTCAAAAGAAATGTGAATTCAAAGACAGTAAAAAGAAATCAAGTAAATATCATAAAAAGTGCATTTAAAAAGACTGGTGGAAATAGATGAAAAAACTTCAAGCAAATAAAATAAATTCAAGAGCATGAAATGATTTCAAAGATATTTAAATGAATTAGAGGAATTCAAGAAATTTGAAATAAATGAAGAAAATTAAACAATCGTTAGAGAATTCAAGGAAATTACAAATGCAAAAGATAAATTAAAGATAGATAGATAGATTAAAGATAAAAATATAAATTCAAAAGAATTGAAAAGAATTCAGAAAAATTCATAATAATTCTAAAGAATTCCAACGAATTGAAACGAATAAAATAACTTCAAATGAATGAAAGGAATTAAAAAATATTCAAACGAATAATAAGAATTCAATGAATTTGTTAGAATTCAAAGAAATCAAGAAAAATAAAAGTTCAGAGAATTCAAGGAAATTACGTAAAAGAATGTATAGAAATAAATTTATACAAATTCAAAAGAATTGAAAATAATTAAAATAATTCAAGAAATAGGTGTACATCTGAATGCAGTACTGGTTAAGCCCTCGCATATAATTTTGATCATACTCTAGCAGCTTTTTTGACATACATTTTTCAGCCGAGATCGGCGCCACTGACCAATATCAGTATCTGGCTCGTGATACTGATACCCCAAGCAGAATTTTTAATTTATTGAATTCTATATCTTATAATGATAATTGATAACCAAGGGAATAATGAAAATTATAGAGAAGTTTAGATACCGAATAATTTTTCGAATTGAGGTCATATCTGATTGGAATATCGGATCCAGATTCTGAAGTCCACACACCTGTAGCACATACCTTGGCAGCAGCAGTCACGACAGCATGTACCATATGGCACATCAGACAGACGTCACAAAACTCGCGAATTTATTTCTTATTCATAATGGTAATGGTTCTAGAATATAATTCATGTATACTAATTTCTTTGGGCACTTTCTTTTAGAACTGGATATATGTTTAGGCGTCCAGTGATACTTCCGAAGTGTTGACAAAGCTATGGATAGAAGGAAAAGAGTCATTGCTAATGAGATGCCAGTAAGAATTCAAAACATGAGAATGAGTGTCAGTAGAGGGTTGCTAAAAGTTCCAATTTCAAAAGTCCATGATCTTTCCCGTTTTTCCAGAACGAGTTTAGCGACAACAGTGCAACTAGCCTGAAACTATTGGGTAGTCAGATGGCGCTGCTGTTAAGGTGAACGACGGGCACTTTATCAGTGGATGAATTTCGTGATACAAAGTGTACAAAGTAAGTTGTTTTTCCGTATCGAGTGCATATCTTCACTATTAGTAGGTTTGTGATACAAGTGCGCAAATAGTCCATTGCCGACTAGTGTGGAACTTGCAGCATAAGCCAAATTTCCCGACCCGTATGTGGTTTCAGCCAAAGTATGTATAATATTTTAAAAGAATTTTTAAGAATATTTTTATTTGCCGATGTGCAAAATTGCTCATTTCTAAAGTGCGCATGCGTCAATATTATTCTCGCACAGTCTGCTGGATAAAAGCAGTTTGCACATCATTTAGAGTCATGGAAGTCCTTACTTTCAAGGTGGGTATTGCAAAAATAAAATTACTTTGCATCTCGAATTTCATTCTAATGAAAAGGTACCCTACCCGTCAAACATATGATTGTTTATAGCATATTCTAATGGTTACATTAATTCTTCACTCGTGTAAGAATTGTTTATTTATTTTTTGTTATTCTGAAACCCAAAAAAAAGTAATTAAAACAGCCAGAAGAATGTCAATTTCATTTGAATTTTTTTCTCGATTTTTTGTTTGAACTTTCAGCAAAACAAAAAAAAAGATGTCAATAAATTCTTACACCGAGTGAAGAACTGGTGCAGTTAGAAACGTTATCCCATTTTTCAAAATAAATGTTGTTACTTACCTGACAGATGTGCTTTTTTTATGTATTTTTGATAATTTCTTAAAGCACAGCCTGATGCATTGATTATTTTGATAATAAGTTAAAATGTAAAATTTGTATTATCAATGGCAAAAACAAGTTAGATAATTAAAATTTTGTGTTAGGGCATGTCCAACATAGATCACGTGACCCTATTCCTACTTTAACGAGATTTTTTTTCCGTCATATTCCTGTCAACATGAAATGGGATATCGAGTTGAAGATAGTTGAAAGTTCGGGCATGTAAATAAGATTCACTAATGAACTTTTATCTACTCCGCACTTTTATAATAAGAAAAACGATTTATGTTGTGAAAAAATTCGAATCAAATTTTTTTTTATATAATTGACAAGTGTTCCTTAGTGCCTCTTATTTACATACCCAATTTTTCAACTCGATACACTTGACTCCCGATTGTTTGCCGCTCGATAAATCGCCGGCTTCACGCTTGACTGCTTCTGTCTCCCCCGTGAACGTCCCTTGACAGCCAATACGCTCTAGGCGCTGCTGTGCCATACTGCTCCATTGTCAGAGACTACATAGTGCGGTCCTGAGTGTTGATATGAAAAAGCGTCCTATTCTTCGCTGACCAGACCCGAGGCCGGCAAAAAATCGGGAGTTAATTGTTAATTGTATATCATTTCATATGGACATGAGTATGGCGAAAAAATGTCGTTCAAGTAGGAATCGGGTTACGTAACACATTTAAACAAGCTCTTATCGCTTTTAGGGCAAGTGTTTTGTTTTTGGAAAAATACATAAATAAGTCTACATCTGTCTCGTAAGAAAACATTTTTTTATTTTGAAAAAAAAAACGAGAAAACAGGATACCTTTTAATTTTTGAAAAAGGGCCTTTTTATTAAAAGACTTTTAAATTCGCAAATTTTCCATTTTATATTCTTAAACTTCGAACGTTTTTAAATTGTCCTTCCGATGTTTCTGAACTTTTAATATCCAATGAGGGAAATAATTGATTTTTTCTTAAATTTCCTAAATTTTATCATTTTTGCGAACAATGTAGCAACCCTGAAGAAAATCTCAAGTAGATTTATATTGCAATGGAATTGTTGCATAAAATGATTATTTGATAAACTTAATCTTTTAATCTTAATTAAAAAACCTCCGAAAACTGAAAACAGAACTTTTTGTATTTCAAATGTGGTAAAGTTGAAAAAAAAAAGTTTTAAAAATTTTACTGGTAGAATACGTAATAAGTTGAAGGGTATCACGGCATAACCATGTAAGTGCCACTTTTTTCTAAATAAGTTTTATTGGCTTAAAATATTCTCTAAAATTCCATCGAATATTGTGGTGAAAAAATTTTATCTTTAAGTTGTTTGGACAATTTTTACTTAAACAATTGGTGTAAATATACGTGATACAGATAAACTAATAGCGCCATTCGATTCTGCTGTATGAATATAAATTATATACCATCTACTAATTGTTTATAACTACTACGTCACCAATTGAGTCCATACTAAAAACACATACACTTTATGTAACATTTTTTGCTGAATGGGTTGGCTCTATTCGTTTTTCCGTATATCGCATTTTTAAACAATTTAAAATTATTTTTTTTTTCAAATCATCTATTAGATTTTGCGTTATTAGTTTTCCAATGATTTTCTGACAGAATAATTTTTTGAAAGGTTTCAAATATTGAAAAAATGTAATTTTTCGCTTTCTATTTGATTCGTTTTAAAAAACAATTTAAAAATCAACAAAATTTTTCATGACGCTTACGTGGTTATGACAGAGGACGACTTTTGACGATATTTTTGTGGAAAGTACTTTCTCAATTTTTTTTTTTAATAATTTGAATTTTCAGAGCGCTTTTTCTTCTCCTTGATTTTGTTTTCTTCACACTTACATAGTTTTGCCGCGACACCCTTCAGTTATTTAATCTTTCCTCTTATAGGTAAGTTTTTAGTTTTTAATATGATTAAAAAAATATGTCTAAGATTTCATGCAACAATTCCAATTTTAGACAATAAATATTTTAACAATCTTCGATAAATAAATGTTTACTAGAGATCATTTATATCTAATTAGTTAACGAATATTAAGATGGTCTAAAAAACATTTTTTATTTGAACTCTCACTTCCCTAATTGTTTTCATTTAATTGAACAATTAGTTCTTCACTAGGAAGTTTTTGTATAAGTTTTAGCTGTAAATAAAGAATTAATAAATTCTAAGATTTAAAGTTTAAATTATTTAAATTGTAATACCAATAATTAAATAAAAACTTTAACAAATTCGAATAAATTTTAAACAATTTAAATTTTTGCAGTTTATAACATTAATAAAATTACTAAAATTCAAAGGCACTGCAAATTCTCAGAAAATAAAAATTCCGGAAGACATTTTTTAATTGAATAAAAACCATGTTATCGATGAAAAATAAAAATTCGAGAATGACGGTATAAATATAAAAACTTTATACTTTTTGACCACCAAAATCTGAGTTATACGGATAATATAAGACATAATTTTTAGTTTTACAAAAAAAAACTACTGCACGCTACAGTCAAAACTACAGTCAATGATTAAAGTGCAAAACATAATATAGAGATAAGAAACTCTAAAGAATAACAATGAAACATGAAAGTCGTGCAGGATAGAAGGAAAGATTAAAATAACAAAATAATGAAACAAACATTTCAAATTAAATATAACCAATTGTACAATCATAAGTTCTAATTCAAATTTTTATGTTTGATTTTATTACCCAAAATCGCATGCAAAGATAATAGAAAAACATAAAAATACTACTAGGCTAGAGAATATTTACATCATACGAAAACTTTGTTCTCTTTTTTAAATTTTCCTTGGATAGGGAGAAGGGAGGATCAGGACTAAATATTATTAGAGAATTGATTTAGTCGTCGAAAACGGTGAACGATAATAAATTTTTATCTTAGAGTAAAATACGAACTACTTTACTCGCGATACGAAGAAATACTCTACGACACATATGCAAATTTTGCACAATTTCTGATGAAGTTGAAGCAAAAAAATTCGCCTCAGAAAATCATTGATTTCCCTCGTACTGTTGTAAAATAAAAATATCTACACTTAGTTCGCCATGCAGTTATAAAATAGTGATTCCAACAGTGCAAAATGTGAATGCAAAAACGAATAAATTATCAATTTAATGATTATATGTCAAATGTTCGGACTTGTAGATGATAAGTTTTATTATTTTATTTAAAGCCAAATTTCAGCAATTTTTAATTTTTCCTATTAGTCACAATGTTTTATTATGGAGCACACATTTTTGTTAATCAATGTTTCTCTTTTTTTTCTCTCATAAAATCTACCTATATCCAATTGATGGTAAAAATGATTGGTGTTATCAACTGACGTACATGATTTTCAGGATTAAATTTACAAGAGCGCAATAAATAAAAGTGTATAAATGTCTCGCTTGTTTATTGTATAAATATCTAGCGTATCTATTGTATAAATAACTACCGGCAACCAGGGTAAATATGGATCAACACTGATGCTCTATGATTCAATTAATTTTTATGATTTTGTGATCAGATTAAGAAAAGAACATTTTCTACATAGTAATACTTCGATCCACAATTGCCCCGGTTGGCGGTGGCGGATTTTACGTCGGTAATTAGTTCGAGATGAAGAGCCTTGTGCTAATTAAAAATAAATGAAATCAACGTTGAAACAAAATGAAGCGGTTGCTTATTTCTAAACGCAGTTATTAACATACATTTCATTTATTAGTAACACAAATATTATTCACAAGGTGTTAGTTTTAGTTTCGTTAGCAGACCATAAATATTTTCTAACTAAATAAAAAAAAAATGCTTATGCTCCTATATGTTTTCTACAGAACATTAAAAATTAGCTTTATCTTTCAGTTAATTAACTTTTAATGTTCTCTTGAAATTTTTGATTCTCATTGAGTATTTCTGTCTTATCTTTTGTATAAAATATGTTAGAATCTCTTCTTAAAATGTGTGTTATTGTCCATATTTCTAAACAAGCAGTCTCTGTTTCATGACTTCCTTAAATCTCATTTGATGACATTTACAAAAATGGGATTTAATACTGGGAGGTAAACGTGCGTGAATCCACAATGGTTAAATAAATGTGACAAGTATTTTTTGAAACTGCACTTGACACATAATACACAAAATTCAACTGCGTTGCCCTTTACGAATATTTTGCACATTGAACCACCGAACAAAAACAATAAAGCAATAAAGCGGAGTGCAGTTTCTTCAAGCAATAGGACTTGATAGAAACTGTTTCTACATAATATAAATTTAAATTAAATTACTTCAAAGTGAAAAAAAATATCTATAAGTTCTATTAAATAGTAAACAAGATAGTGTTCAAAACACTATTTCAAAAATATTATAAAAATAAAGACAACCGAGTATTGTAAAATTAAAAAATCTCACATGTCCGATTGCTTTGGTTTTCTTAAAACTAATAACTTCATGCAGTACGTTAAGAAACACTAGAAAAGTATGAAACTATATAAATATAAATATTCTTCCTTGCTCTTTTAAAGTTTAAATAATAAATACTAAACTCTTAAAGCACTGAAATAATTTCGAGAGTATTTTTCTGTGCAATTTGCTTTTAAAATATACTCTATATTGATTAAATGAATTATTAATCAAGCAGGTGGATGACCAAACCTTACCTCGAATAAACGGCAGGATTAGATAGGCCGAAAGTGTTATCCACTGGACCACCAACGTATTTGGCGACGAACTAAAATAAAATATTGAATATTTACAGATATAACTGAAAGAATGTAAGTTACTAATATTAAATAAAATAGTAAAGATGATAAAACATATCGAAAAATTACAAACCCAGTGATTGCCGAGGGAAGTTGCCCCCATGTTCACAGCCATATGTACAATTAGATAAACACAAAAGGTCAGGTAACAGAATGCATAAATTGAAAATCCAAGTATAATTGCCCAGTGAGCTGGCAGTTTTTTATGTACTGTATCTATCACAAAGTAAATGTTTATCGTTATTACTGTGATTGACAATAGGGTTGAGACTATTTTGTTCCCTCTGAAATAAAAATAAAAATACTTAAAATTAGTGTTAAATGATAGATTTCTATTTCAGGATTGCTACAGAAGTTCGGTTTCAAAATACCATGACTTTTCCAAGTTTACCTTTTTCAAAATCCAATAAATTTCAACACATTCTACTGCTCGCAGACTAATTTATCAACAATTTCTTGGGCAATTATTAATCAATGTAAATATAAAAGCTTCTTCAATAATGATTGAATTCTAAACAATTCTTATTAATTTTTTTAATAAAATTTTTTTTTAATTCTGAAATTATAATCATATTATTTATATTGAAAAAAATCAATACGTATCAATTCACAAATTCGATATTCGCCGTAAAAACTAAAATGATTATTAAAACTTTAAAATAGATGTGACTAAACAAATTCTGATAATTTTTTAATTTCCATGACTTCTGTAGGTTTTCTAAAAAAAAATCGAATTCCGTGACTTTTCCAGGTCTTCCAAGTCTTTTATAGTAACCCTATATTTTCAGAGTGGCCGCTCTAGACTCATAAAAATATTCCCGTTTACCCCCGGTGTTATTTAAATTAAAACCTTCAAAATTTTAATTTATAATT
The DNA here is from genome assembly GCA_011634705.1 of Andricus grossulariae. Classification (NCBI taxonomy): domain Eukaryota; kingdom Metazoa; phylum Arthropoda; class Insecta; order Hymenoptera; family Cynipidae; genus Andricus; species Andricus grossulariae. The sequence goes on from JAABKJ010001534.1 coordinate 17,516, forward strand.
TGAAGCATTAAAAAAAGAATTTCCAAATGAAAGATTTTAATTCGGAACAATTCTAAACTTCAAGCGTTTAGAAATAAAAATTAAATATTCAAAATTGATCAATTTCAAACTGAAACGTTCAATATTGAACACAGTAGAAGCTTTCAAAGCTATACAATCTAAAAATAAAAAACATTTAAAATTTTACATGTACAATTCCAAACTAAAAGCCATCGAAATTGAACAACTTGTTTCCAGGTCTTCAAACACAAAAATAATTGAAATTGAACATTTTTAAATCGAGTCTATACAAAATTGATCAACTATGAAGATTTTCAATTTGAAATTGTACAAGATTGAGCCATGAAAACTATCTCATTTATAAATTTCTAATCTTAAATTATTCAAGTTTAAAGTTTTTCTATTTTAACTATTTAAGATTTAAATTAAAAATGGTACAACTTGAAGAAATTTTATTGTGAAATTGCAACATTTTGACGACTTCAAAATATTTAATTCGAAATTATTCAATTTTACACGCTACCAGTTTAAAATTGTAGAATTTATAAAACATAAAACTGATATTATGTCCCATTTTGCATCTTCAATTTAAAATTATTTAACTATGAAAGATTCCAAATGGAAATTGTACAATAACGTTCAAATTTACATTTTCTCAAATTAAAGCGCTCCTAATGTAAAATTATTGTCTAATTACAGAAATTTAAATCTAAAATTATTGAATTTTAAAGTTTTTCTATTTAAATATTTATGCTTTAAATTAGAAATTGTACTATTTGAAGCGCTTTTAATTGTAAATTGTATCATTGTGACTGACTTAGATTTAAATACAAAAAATGTTAAATTTTTCTACCTAAAAATTGGTCTAATTTCAATGTTTTCTTTAACATTGTTCCACCCAATTTGTAATAAATAGAGTTGTGCAGTCGTTTATTCGAATTTTTAATACAAGATTAAACATGCTTGGAAAATTGGATTTTTCAAAATAGAAAAAAATGTTAATGTCCATCAAACCGGTTTCATTTCCTTACGCTGTTACAATTTTTTAAAATCAAAATAACACCTTTTTTGGATCAAAAGCCGGTTTGATGCACAGTTAAAAAATTTTCTATTTCAAAAATCCAATGTTCCAAGCGTGTCTAAATTTGTATTAAAAAATCGAATAAACGCCTGCACACCTCTAATAATAAAGTTTAATTTAATTTACTTATTTTTTTATTAATTAAATTAAATTTTTGTCATTATGAAATTGTTAGCATTTGCAATTTAATATGGTTTAACTATGAAGGTTTGAAAACGGAAATTTTAGCGCTAATATTTTAAAATGATTGTCCAATTTGAAAAATTTAAATTTGTTCCATTTTGAAGGTTTTCTATTGAAATATTTAAGCTTTAAATTATAAATTGCATAACTTGAAGTGCTTTTAATTGGAAATTGCACCATTTTGACCAATTTAAATTATTATATAAAATTTTTTGAATTTTCTAATATAAAAATGGTTCGTATTTTGATACTTTCTTTAAAATGGTTCCACCCAATTTGTAATAAGGTTTTATGTTTTCAAAAGATTCAATTCAAAATTATTCAATTTCACACGCTAATAGTTTAAAATTGACCAATTTATGTAGCATAAAACTGACATTATGAAATGTTTAGTATCTTCAATTTGGAATTATTTAACTATGAAAGATTGCCAATTGAAATTGTAGCACTCCTAATTTTAAATTATTGTCCAATGTTAGAAACTTAAATTTGGTCAATTTGGAAGGTTTTCTATTAAACTATTTAAGCTTTAAATTAGAAATTGTATTACTTGAAGCGCTTCAAACGGGAAATTGCACCATCTTGACCATTTTAAATTTAAATATAAAAAAATGTTGAATTTTCCGATCAAAAAATTGTTCGAATTTCACTACTTTCTTTTCAATTATTCAAGCGCTTCTAATTTAAAATTATTGCCCAATTAAAAAAAAATTGAAAATTTGAAATTATTCGAGTTTATTTTTTTTTTGAAATACAGTCGAACTCGGATTTAACGTTCGACTGTAATAATAATTTCTATCAAAAAGCTTTCATGTACAATATTGAATGTTTTAATTCAAAATTATTGAATTTTTTAGCACTAAAATTGCAAAAATTTCAACCATTAACTCTTTGAATTTCCAATAAATTTGTCAAGTCTATACAAAGATTCAAGTACAAATTGTTTAATTTAAAACACTAGATATAAAATGATGTAATTCGTCAAGCTTTGAACGATTTTCCGAGCAGAAATTGAATTCACTGCCAATTCTCGGTATTTTTCCAGTCTAAAAAAATATTCGGTCTCTTGAATATCCTGATTTTCTTTCAAACAGAAATTTCATATCGATATATCTAAATCCCAAAAAAAGTATTGGATTCTTAATGATTAATTAATAAATATACTCACAATCCGTTCTTAAATTCACCCATGATATGAACGCTGCTAGTAAAAGCAATCGTAGGTAAAGTGGCGAAAGGCAATTGCAGACTCATGACAGCGTTGAGCAGATCATTCATCCCAGTGAGTTGATCGATATCAGCATAGAATGCAAGTAAAAACGTTGGAATAATTGCGATTGATCTGGTAAAGAAAACTCGCTTCCACCTTGCCCACTGAAGATTCAAAAAGCCTTCCATTGCAAATTGACCTGCATAAGTTCCAGTCATTGTCGATGACTGGCCAGCAGCTAATATTCCAACAGCCCAAATGAGCATCGCTGCCATTCCAAATTGGCAGCCAAGATATACTCCACCATTATACAAATTCGAATCATTCAAATCTAAACTCTGATTCTGAAATGTTAAAAATTTAGAGAAAAGTACAAATTAATGCATTCTTCGTTTTCAGGGTGACTCTTTAAACCAAAGAAAAATATTCCCAGTCATTTCCTGTTTTTTTTTTCTTTTTTTTCTTTTTTTTTTTTCATTTCCAAGAAATAAAAACTGAACTGCAAATTAAAACACTCAAACTTTTCGATAGATTTAACAGGAATTTTCGATGTCTTGAATAGCTTTAAACAATTTTCGTAAATGGATAGTTGGACTGCAGATATGAACACAAGTGAAAATTTTTATTTTTTTTACAGTAATTCAACAATAATGAACGTTTTATCCAATCTTTTTGCCTAATATTTAACCTACACATCTATAGCAATATGTTTTCTTACAATTTATTTCAAAATTTCTGTAGGGTAACTTATAAAAAAGTTATATTCTATACTTTATTATGAATAATTTTTCCTAAAATACTCGGCTAACTTTGATTTCACAAATTCATAGTTGTACGTGGCAGATGTTTTGCATCGTAGATGTTTTTTGTGGGATTTGAAGTTATTTAAAAATTGAAAATAATTTCAAAAGTTTCAATGGGACCTTTACATTGGTTTAACTACTAAGACTTTCGAATTGAAACAGTTCAATTTTTACGTTAAAATCCGTAAATTCTTTAATTTTGAACGGATTCAGAATCGTTTAGTAAAATCAATTACTGTCCACTTTTTAATACTTAGAGTTCAACTTTAAAAATCATTAATTAATTTATATTTAAAGCTAAACAACTAAAAAAGTTTTTATCATAAATGTTCAATTTCAAACGCTTTTAATTTTTAATTGTGTATTTCTTCAAAACTGCATTTTCAAATTCTTTAAATGAAAACTGTACGCTTAAAAATGAAGATCTGAAATAGAAAATTTTTAAAGTAAAAGATTGTAGAATTACGTATTGCAAACTGAATTATATCATAATTGAAAAAGATAAAAATTGAATTTAACATTAAAAAAAAGTCTAAATCGGACTTATTTAGAATTTGTAAATAATTTCTCAAAAAAAAAGAAAAGATAGGAAGACTATTTGATATTGCATTATATCACCCTGTGATACAACATTTGTGATATTTCAAGTGATTAAATAGATTTGTCTTCTACAAATGGGTGTTTTTCTGATTTTCAATTAAAATTATTTTTCTTTAGATTTGAGATATTTGACATTATTTACTTACTTTAAAAGTTTCCATTCCTAGAGGAAAATCGTTAGTTTCACAGATTTTGTACTGAAAGAATAACATAGTGTTTTAATATTTGCAAAGTCTAATTGTTATATAGAATATATATAAATAAAGTTTACAAAACAGCGATGTTACTCACTATCTCCTCGCTGCTTTTGTTGTACAATCCATAAGCAAATACGCCGACGACGAAGACATTGATTATAAATGAAACGAAGAGTGCAAATGCGGCTTCTACAAAGTAATAAAAGTTCGCTTCTCTGACTTTTTCTGGACGTCCTCGATCGATATCGCGAGACTGAAAAAATTTGCTTCTTATATCTGTTCTTTCTTCTTCAATAATTAGACATTGGAATTAACTTACTTTAACAAGTGCACTATGAAGGTACAAATTGTGAGGCATTATAACTGCCCCAATGACACCCACTGCTTTCAGCAGGACTTCACTATTATACCCTTCAAATGAAGGAATAAACATTCCCTTGACAACTTCTATTTGCGGAGGTGCTGTCACAATATACTAAGAAAAAAGCACAAAATCTTATTTTTCTTTCAAAAATAAAACGTCAAATTCATTTCGAACGTTTGTCACGAAAAAAAGAAGGGAACAAAAATATACTTAAAGAGTGTCTACTAAAACTGGAAAAATAATTGTCCGAGAATTTTGTGTCTTTCGGAAATATTAAAAAAATTAGATTCGTTAATAATTTATTGTACAATGTACCAACTTTTGAAAGAATGAGAATTGACAAGCTTTAAAAAAGAAGATTTAAAGAAATTGAAATCAATTTGTTTAAAGATATTTTTCCAACCAAAGTGACGAGTTGAATATTAGTAATTACCTCATAACCAAATGTAACAGCCATTATTGTTATGAGCAAACCAAAGAACAATTCCAGTTTTCGTAAACCATATTTGTCCAAAAATAAAAATGTGAAGGTATCAATAATTGTGATGAGCACTCCAATATATAATGGTACTCTGTAAATAATATTTGTACATCAATAACAATGGACAATTGTATAGCAATTAGCAATTTTTAAATTAAAAAATATACTTATAAAAAAAAACTATTATAAAATGAAAAGAAACGAAACTTTTAAAAAGACAGGAAGGCAACTTCAATTATTAACCGGAAGTTTCCAAGAACAATTTGTCTGCCAAAGACATAAATACACAAACTAGAATTATTATTCTCTATAAAAATAATACGTAATGGAAGTTGCCTCCAATAATTGTGTCTTTCTTAGGCTGTGGTTACATAATTCCCTTACAGATTAGCACAATGATATTTTATTTGATCTGAGAACTAGGATCAGATAGAAAAATTATAAAATGACTGAATGAAAATTTTTTGTTGTATACAATATTAATAAATAAAAGATTCTCAATACAATTGTATCATTCTGATTCAGGTTCAAATATCAATAATTTAAGAATCGTACAAGAATTAAAGCCAGTTTCCGAAAATTAATAATGAAATTTCAGGTTTTTTCTTTCTTTCGGTTTAAAAAAATGTATATAAATATATAAATAGTATATAATCAAATATAATTATTACTTACGCTTTGTTTGATAGCAGATAAATAGCAATCGCCGTCCCTATGACCTCCTGCATATCGCTTCCGATTATAGCGATTTCAATCATTATCCACAAAATTAGTCTAGGTACTTTTTTATACTGCCTATAGCACATTTCGGCCAAGTGCAATCCAGTAACTACTCCAAGTCGAGCACTCAACCTCTGCATGACGAGGCCCAGAATAGTCGCACTAAGTAATACCCATAGTAACTGAAATTCAAATTTATTTATGTTTATATTTTATATGTAAAATCAATTCCAATTACGAAATTATTCAAAATTAAAAGAAATCTAGACTCAGCCAGACAAATTAAAAAAAAATAACATAAAATAGACAAAAATAAAAGCCAAAATAAATATATATATTTTTAAATTTGAATTGAGACATTTCAGAGTGTATTGTCCAAATCTTATCGTTGGATTCTTGGTTTTTTTAATTTCCAAGAATTTCGTAGTTAAATTTGAATGTTGGATGTTTTAACGTCCAAAATTTAATTATTTAATTTGTGATTTATTCTAAATTTAATTTCTTAAATTTTAAAAGCAATTCTGATTTTTTTTAAGTTTGTACTTGTATTACTTTTTTTAAAGGAATTACCCACTACTGAATTCAGATTTATACATTCTTCTGAATTATTTTGAATTTTTAGAAATTTGAATTTTCTTAATTTGTTTGAATTCACTTAAAGTATTTTAATTGTTTGAATACATTTGAATTCCTTTAATTCTCTTGATGTTACTGAATTTCTTTAGAATTATTTAAATTCACTGGCATTCTCTTGAACTCACTAGAATTCTGTTGTCTTCACTCAAATTCTTTTGAATCCCTTTAAATTCGCTTGATTTTTTTTAATTGATTTGATTTTACCTCAATTCTTGTGAACTCACTTCAATTCTACTGAATTCAACTGAATTTTGTTTAATTCCTCAGATTCTTTTCAATTCACTTAAATTCTTTCGAATTTCCTTGAATCCTTCTAAATTGATATTCTATTAAATTTAGTTTATTTTTACGGACACGTTTGCATATTTTAAACACTTATTTTTAAAATTCTTTTCAATAATTTAATTTTTTTTTTAATTTCGTTGAATTCTTTTGAATTTTCATAAATTCTACTAATTTAATTCAATTTTGGTTCATTCTTTGGATCCATTGAATTCACTTGAATTCTGGTGAATTTTTTGGAAATCACTTGATTTTTTTATTATTATTTAGATTTCTTCCCATTTACCTGAAACCTTTTGAGTTTTGTTGAATTCTATGGAATTCATATCAACTCTACTAAATTGATTTCATTTTTTATTAATTCTATAGATTCTTTTGAAATCGCTTGAATTTTTTGGAATTCACATCTTTTTTGTAATTCTTCAGATTTTATTCAATCTACTTGAATTCTTCCGAATTCTATTAAATTTAATTAATTGTATTCACTGGAATAAATTAATTTTTTTAACTATTATTTGATTTCTTTACAATTCGCTTGAATTTATTTTTAAATTTAGATCATGTGTTGTAGGAAAAAACGAAACAAGTAAAATGAAATCAAGCAAACGTCTGAACTAAAATTATACTTTTCTCAATTATGAAAAACTTTGTTCAAATTTTACATCTAAAACTTCGCGCAGAAACCTATTAAATATTAATTTTTGTCATTCAAAAATATTGCAAGGTCTCGTAGAAATATTACGTAACACTATATAGAGAAACTATTTCTCTCGACGAACAACTTTTCCTTATCACAATGATTAACTTTTCTCATTAACATTGTAGAATTTTGACGCGCATTGAGATCTGCGTACTAAGGAGATTATGACCTTAATGCTAACCTTCATAATTATTTTATTATAAATACCAATATATTCGATCTACAACCTATAAAATATGATAAATAGTAACAAAATTAAATAGCTGAAAGTACAATTTAAATTGTAAATATTCTGCATGATTCTTTTATGAAATAAAAATCGTGCAGATATGAAATGTAAATAAAGGCAATTAGTTATTACTAAGAGCAACAATATGCCAGATTAATCCGTCATAACTGCTTTATTAGCGTTTCGGAGGAGAAATGTATGTAATTTAATATAAAGTGAGATTTTGCAGATTTGTAATCCAGATTACCTTGTATTGTGCGACTCTTCCAGACTGCAAATCTGACTCGATATTTCCCGGGTCCAGATATGCAATGGACATTAAAAATCCAGGACCCGTAAAAGCCCATAGTGTCCTAAAACTAAAACCTCCCTGAAAAAGAAAATATAATTAGTATTTTTATTCAGAAAATGTTTTACAGGCACATTTTCTGTGTGTGTAATTTTATATTTTAAACATATTTGAAGTTCAATGATTTAAAATTTTTCCAATTTAAATACTAAACTCTTAAAGATAAAAAGAAATGATAAATTACATCAATTATAAAAGTATATAGAAAAATTTTAAATAGTGAAGTGTAAAATTCAAAACTTTCTAAACTAAACAATTTAAAATCGGAGTATCAAAAATTGCAAAATTACAAACTCTTGAAATTGTATATTGAAAATTAAGCGGGAGAAAAGTAAGGCGTGTTCATGGTTAGAAGATTTATATCTAAAGCTCAGAAAATTAAATAATTTTCAATTTAAATTACTTTATGTTTATTATAATTACAAAGCATTAAAAAATGAACAATTTACAATTTTGTAGGTCAAAGTTGAACCATTTTTAATTCATATCTAGAAACGTTAAAAATGAACAATTTAAACTGCAGGCGTAGCGTTTAGAAATTAAATATTAAAAACTATATATCTACGATCAAAGATAAAACTTTTTAAACAAATTAGAGTCTCGAAATGCGGATAATTTAAAGGTGAATTTCATATTTCACATTATAAGCAAGAATTTTTCAAAGATGAACTTTTAATGAAAATCGAATGGAATTACTTTCATATAAGTTCTATATATCGGAATTTAGGGAAAATTCAGAAGAAAGAACGATGAAAAAATTAGGTTTATGAATGTACTATTGGTAAGATTTTAAACCGAAGTTTGCATTATTAAATAAAAAATACATTTTTCTAAATAGGATAAAATACTTACAGTTTCTCTCTCTGGAATCTTGATCCTCTCATTTGCAAAATATGTTTGATTATTGGTAGGGGAAAGGGATGTGACTTCGTTGATTACAACATTTGTTTTCGTTTCTAATGGAGGTTCTTCTTCAATTTCTCGGCCAACGTGTCCATTTTCCCTGTTATTAGAATCGTTTTCCATTTCGATTAGAAGCAGGCGCCTGAAACAATGATTGAGAAAAATATTTTTTATAGAACCTAAAGATATTCAATGGACGTTTGTTAAAGCCGGTACCGAATTTCCAATAATAATTGATTTAGCACTCTTTAAAATTGTAGGTTTAAATCAAGACTTAGATTAGAATTCAATTTAGGGACACGTCAAACTTGTCCGATTCCTATCTTACCGGATTTCCAGATATTAAATTAGAGGCACTAAGGAACGTCGATGCACTCCTCACTTTTTATATAAACAATTTTCGAACAAAAAAAATTTCTAAAAGTTTTTGTTGTAATTGAACGAATTTAAGAGTCCATAAACGTTTCTAGTGGTTTTTATTTCATTTCTAAAACTATCAACTCCATATCACATTTTCTGTGGATGTGGATTCGTCCAAAAAAATGGCAGTAAGGTGGATATCGGATAATTATGACATGCCCTTAAGGGAATGTACTAGACTGTCCCGTGACCAATTCTTTTAAACGAACTTACTCATAAACTATTAGCTTGAATGCATTTTCGACACCAGCCAGACGTTCGTCTTTCTTTACTTTGCGTCTTTTTGGCATGGAAAATTCATTCAAATTATTACTTTATGAATAAGTTTGTTTAAAATAATTGGTTACGTGACAGTCTGATACACATCCTCGAAATCTATATTTCAATAAGGTGTAATTCCTTTCATTAGAGTAATATTTTTTAAAGTAGCACTCATAGTTGAACGCAATATCTGCTCTTCACTTATCAGTTATCACTGCTGCACAACCTTTTGTTTCGTATTATATAAACAAACTTTGCTTACACATATTACCGAACTACACATGTTTCGTTTTTAGTTTAGCATTGTGAATCACAAGTGATAATTTTGCATTATTCCCTCATTGAATTTGAAATATATGACTGTCCTCCTGGTTGTAAAGCAATTATCTATTTTCTAGAATTATTACAGTTCAAAACAATACATATTACAAACTCCGAAATAATTGTACGAAATATCGAATTTTGAGTGAAGTTTTTATCTATCCAATTTGAATTTAAACTGATGAAATTTTCTTGAAGACTTTTAATTTTGAAGTATAAATAGAGAAATTGAATTAAATATCTTGAAAGGTGGAAGATGTGTTTTTAAAAAGGAATTATTTTCGGTTTAGAATTGAAGATCAAATTTTCACTTACAGACTCGTTTCGAGAGATAGATAGATAGAGAGAGAGAGAGAGAGAGAGAGAGAGAGAGAGAGAAAGTGTGTGAGTAGTCAAAAGAAGTTGAATTGAATTTGTGAACCAGACATTTCGACAGCAGAATAAAAAACTGATACCAGGCTTTTATAAGGTAACTCGGTACACCGATTCACTGATTGAACGATCACGTTTTCCTAATGTGAGGAAGGGAAGAGGAACACTACATAGTAGATAAATACTTCCATATTCCACTCAATTTCCCCCACCTTTAGCATTGTCATTTCCTAACATGAATGGCGGGAGTAGTGACCATCAGTCGGGCCAATCTTTGGACTGTCAGTACATTTATTATTCTGCATATCAAAAGACTTAGGGTCTGAACCATAGCAGTCATCCACATTTTAAGATTTTAACTGATTTTTAAGCAACGTAAGGCCACATAATGCTTACCCGATTCCTACTTTACCGACATTATTTTCGCAACAACACACGTCCACAAAAACTGAGATATCAAGTCAAAAATTTGGGAAATTAAGAAAGTGCCACAAAGGAACGTTTGTATGGTCTAAAAATTCTGGAAACAAGACAAAATTTCCAAAACTATTTGTTTTTGTAATTTCTAAAATTGAGGACCATACAAACGGTCCTTAGTGTTCTTAATTTCCCAAATTTTTAACTCGATACCTCAATTCGTGTGGATTGGGGTGGCCCTTATTTTTCACTTCTAGAATTTGTTCGCTCTCACTCCCCAGTTTTGTTGGAATGCTAAACAAAAATCACCAAATTTGAGCGAAATCGGTTAATATTCAGGGGTCGCGCAAAGGTATTATTTAAATAACAATAAAATTAATTAAACAAATTATTTTATTGTTATCATTGACTAAAGTACTCACAGCGTCTAGAAAATACGTCCATTCCGCGACTTACCTGAAAAAAAGTTTTTAACAAATTAAAATTGTTTAAACAATTAAAAATTAGTTCAATAATGACTGGGTAATCTTACATTACCGATTAATGACTATTTATGAAGAAAAAAAACTTTCAAAAAGCGTTAATAAACCGCAATATTACGTAAAATTCTAATTTGTAACTTATGGGATTTTCTTTGGGAACCCATAAGAGTGGCTTAAAGTGATTCACCCTTAAAATTTATGATTGATTCTTATTCTCGGATAAATTCCGAACAATACACTAAACTACGGAATTATTTGTAACACGTTATCGCGTTGAAATATTATATTTACAAGAAGCTGACTTTTTCCCACGTTAAATCAATGGGAAACTTCATGGTCTTTGCGCGACCCCTAAATTTCAACTGATTTATTTCAAATTTGAAGGAAATTTTTTTATTGGGCATTCCAACAAAACTGGGGGGTGCGTGTAGAGAAATTCTTAAAAAAAATTTCACCAAGTATAAATAAGAACCACCCTATGGACGAAGTTGCTGCGAAGAAACGTCGGTAACGAACTAACATAATAGGAATTTTTCAGGAGAGCAAAAAAACGTCTGTAAAATCGAAATCTCCATTCAAAAATCAAATAAAAGTCCACTTCTGAATTGAAGTGTTTCTGAATTAAGACAAAAAAAGTTTCATGAGAAAAAGTTAACCAGATCCGAAAAACCGAAAAACAGAATGTGGATGTTGACAATCTCAAAGTGACAGGAGCCTAAAATTGAAGCAGGCTCGGCTGTGGATCGCGATAAAAAGTGCAATTTTCAGTTTAAACACAAAATAAAAACTTAATTCCGAGATATTGAGTTGTTACATTCTAAGAAAATGAGGTTGATTAGAAAAAGTTAATCAATTCTGAGTAAATCATTCAAGAATTTGGAGGTGAAAATTTCGTCGGTTTTGAAAATCGTCTTTGGACAGCTATTGAAAATCCAAATTTCAGTTTTGAAGACAAATAAAAACTCTTTCTCGAGATATGGGATGCTGAATAAGAATAAAAAAAATGTAATCCAAAAAAATTATTCTGTACATACGATTTTTCGTTGAAAGGTCTATGAAAAGAAGAAAAGTTTATATCTTTTTATAAATAACGATAATAATTTCAAGAAATATCGTTCCTAATGGTAAGGCAAGAAATTATTAGATAATTAAACAAGATAAATAGTCTAAACGCGATAATTATATTATTATTGTTATTATTAAATTGCCAGAAACGACAAGCATAATAACCTATAAAACAATACTTTTTTATTTACAGTTTTAATTTCCAAAACTCTATGAAATCATATCCATTTTAATTCAGTTCGAATTACGAAGCTTTTTAAAGAAAACGATACGACACGAAGTTTTCCTATATAATGAAAAATCGTGTTGACAAAGTTATGAATATTTGAAATCTATAAAGAACGACGCAAACTATCAAAAAGGGTTTTCGATATTTAAAGTGTGGTATTATTTAAACTAACACAGGAATTTAATTTTCCCGTCTCGCATCTGCTAGAACTGTTAGTTTTCTTTTTAAATCCGGCGGAAAATTCTTTAAAAAACTTAAAAATGAACAAAATGGTGGCCATTTTGCTAAAAAAACAAGAGTCAGTAATCTAGTTTTGAATTTCCAATCTTCTTATTGCTATATTAAAAATGAGATTTCAAACAAATCCTTTTAACACAACGTGTATTTGATTTTTAAAGAATTTTTTCTGCTATATAGATAATTTCAAATAGGTTAAGGAGGGGCAGCGCCGACCGGTGGGGCAAAGGCGACTTTGCTTATAACATCGCTATTATTTAACAATTTTAATTCTACTTTGCATTAAATAAATCTAT
>JAABKJ010001535.1:0-30352 GCA_011634705.1 Andricus grossulariae
CAAGTATTGCACATACGTCACCACTAGACGTTGATAATACAATTTGTTCTTCGGTCGGCATGGGCGCAAGGTTCCGATATTTGGTTCTCAATTGAATTGATACAGCAGGAGGAAAAATGTATCTTCGAAGTTCGTATACTCGGTTCGGATTGCTGCGGAGAATAAGTCGAATAAATTCAAGTTCTTCAAATTTAAATCCAAGTATTAGGCCAGAAAACATTTGCCTATTAGGAGGAGACCTGGACCTCACACGGAGAGGTGGCTCAGCAGGTGGAGGAGATCGGGCAGAAGAATGAGGTAAGACAAGAGAAAGAGTTGTATCTGCAGAATGTCTATCAGAAGAAGGAGAAGCAAAAGGTTCACAAGGAGGAACATCATTATTAGGATCGTCACCAGACCTACATTTGGATTGTAAACTTAATTCTGCAACAAGAAATAGGGGATAACATTTTTTTACGTGCACAATCTTATGTTGGTATATCATGACTTGTAAATGTGATTGTAATAATTGTCAATGTTGTTGTCAATATAGTTGTCCAATGATTAGCAGGTTTTGATCCAATTCTGCATGTCATAAAAAAACTTGAGATTATATTATATTTCATATATAATATACGTTATATTTTTAGAAATGTTTTATGTTTATTTGCACGCTATTTGCACACACAATAATATGACGTCAATGTTTGAATTATTTTTTATTTCAACCCAAAGTATTATTTTTTTGCAGAAATGTATATTTTTCAAAAGGCCTAAAAATAGTACAAAATAATTTATTCGTTCTACAATATCTTTCTCTAAATCAATAAAGACTTCTCAAAATCAAGCCTGTTCAGTTTCCTAATGTTTAATATTTATTAAAATAATTAAAAATTTTTAATTTTTTCAATTTTATACGCAATAGTTTCTCCGCGAGAAAAATAATGCGGAAATAAATTTGAGATCACCTTATGTCAGCAGCACGTAGAAATTAAAGTTGCACTCTGAAATTGCCGCTTGAATGTTGATATGTGCGCAGCACGAAACGCGCAGTCGAGCGTTCATGTCTCCCACCCATCATGCATCATTTGTCTTCATACTTCGATACTTGTGTCTGTTACCTCGTCTGTTTGTTTACTGATTTTTTATTCGATTTTTACAGTATAAACTATAAATGTTCATTTCATAAAACCTATTGTTAAGATATATGCTTCGGATTTACACACCTGAGGTGAGTACAAATATCAAGTTGATTGCATATAACCTTTTTTGTCGACATATTGAAAAAAATTCCAGGACGTCACAAGACATCACAAATTATTAATTTAAACAGTTTTTCCCTGCGCACTGCGCACTTCTGTCACTTATAAACTGGAAATCCCTTTTAGGTTGAGTTTTGGGCATGCTCCTAAATGGCCTTGCCTTAAAACGAGCATAACATTCGCACGTTCAGAACGCAAAAAGTCTACCCTCTCTCGACCCCGGGGGTTCCCGAAACTACTGCCGCAACAATTCTTGAAATGACATAAATGGGAGGGACTCTGCAATGGGATTCCCAGTGAATTGCAAAAGGGTGTACTGATTGGTATCTAAAAAATATTAAATTCAAGTATTGAACTAGTAAAATGAGATGATTGAGTTTTAAGGTTAGAGTTTGAATCCAACAGCCATGCCCATGAAGATGGCACCTCAATTTTGGCAAATGATATAAATTTTCCCGAAATATCCTATTGCTTTGAGGGAGATCTTGAATACATTTTTTTATTATATTAGTCATCTCATCAAACGAAACGACAACGAAATTTGATTATCAAACACTATCCAACGACCAACTAACAAATCGAACAAGAATTTTTGAAAAATATTAAAATGTGGGGTATACCATTTTCTAAAATTGAGGTGCCATCTTCATGGGCACCCAACAGCCTTAACACATGAAACAAAATAATTTCATCCAGTTATTTAATTTCAGCAATTCATTTTTGATGGAGTTTTACTTAAATAAATAAAATAAAAGATTTTCAAATTTTGAAAAAATTTGTATGATTAGATGTTTTCTAAACTGTTACAAAATTTGTTATTTAACAACAAAGTTGAATTTCCTGATAAAAATCATTGCACCTTCGCTAGGGGTGCTTTTTGTGATTGCTGAATATAAATTTGGGGATAGACATCTACTAGATTCCTAAAAAGGTGACTAATCTGATTATTATTAATTTGTAACTATCTTGGCTATTTTGCGTTGTGACACCGGATTTGTTTCATAAAAAGAGCTAGAGCTGGATTTTGGGCATAATTGAATAATATTAGAGGGCTGGGACAATCCAGTCTAGAGTTTTATGAAGGTAACTTGTGTGAATATTTGTAATTTATTATTCAAGGGATATTTCACATAAAGACACATAAAGGTATTGTTTCGTTAAAAGTGTTAAGGGTGGATTTTTGAGGTTGTTGAATATTGTTATGGATTGTGAACATAACCTTGAGTTTTTGGAGAGTAACCTAAGTGACTATTTTCAATTGTAAAATTTATTGGCTATCTTACATAGAGACATGTTGGGATTGTTTTGTTGAAAATGCTAGGGGCGGTTTTTGAGTTTTGTTAATTTTGGATAATGTCTGGCCTGGACAAATATTTACCTATCCCAGTCAGGGTGTTTGTCATATAGGGAGTGGTTTCTGAGGGTTAAAGTTAGTTCCGCAAATTTGCACAAATTATGCGCTAAATATTGGGCTTAAACAAATTACATTTTCATGGGTAGCCTGGCCAGCTAAATGATAGCGAAACAACAATATGATTAAAGTTTACTTTCTTAATTAAATTGCTCTATTTTTAATTTTTAGAATAAAAAATGATTAATCTGAATTTATAGACTATCTTCAACCCTATTGCTTTTTTCCTTTAGTGAGGTTGGAAATGTGGCTAACCTTGCATGATTTTTTGATAAATTTTGCTGGTAATTAAAAATGGAATTCTTATATGTAAATAAAAAAGTTGTATTCTTGAAGTATTTATATTGAAGGGAATATTTAAAAAAAAATTTGTAATGTGCCCTACGCGCCTATTTTTTACATCTCATCAATATTCAAAAACCATTTTCGTAAAAAAATAGGATATCTGATCACATATACAAGGAAATTTTATCCTAAGAATATCCAGAGACAATATACCTCATTACATTGTTCTAAAATAGATCGCAACACCGATCAGACAATTTAAAATACGAAGTAAAATTAATCAGTGTAAAATCATATGTAATTATTTTTAATAAAAGTAATTATCTTTTAAGAATTATTAGGGACTCATACGTTATGAAACAAAATTGATTGTTGTTAATTAATAATGAACTATAAGTATACTATGTGAAGTCTGTTTGATATACGTATACGTGCGCAGTTATAGGAGGTTACCATATGTGCATGTGTACTTGCTTGAAAATCTGATCGCATTAATTGAGACGTGCAGAATTGGGAGTGTTCCGTATGTTCAGGTCAAAATTTACACTTGTACAGATGGATTGGTGAGGACAGGCATGTGCACAGTTAGGCATTTTAATCTCTCCGTACAGATTTTATCGCCGAAATTCTGACTTGTGTGAAGATTAAGAAAAGTGTCTTAAAATTAGAGATATATTAAATTATCATATTCACCAATAGAATTAAGGATAACGGCCAAGGATAAGACCAATGTGCAGACAAGCTTCATCTTTTATAATCAGAGGAAAGACTGATTAATGTGTTAGCATTAATAAAGAATCAGACTAATAGTGTAACTAATGAATATTCAAGTGCTTTATTAGCTTATACATATACTTTATACTGTAGTCGTTATCTCTGATATTCAGGGCGACAAGCCTGTCTTCGTGAGATCTTTACATTTGATAAGAGTGTGTGAAGGTGGATTTTATCCTTTCATATTTTTGATCTAATGTTTTAGAAATTACTCCGAAAAACAGAAGTTATCCTAAAACAAAAGCATCTTACTCTAACTTTGATTTTCAATCACTATAACAGTAACCTCCAAAGATATTTTTCTATCACAAAAATATTGATAGTAATGTACTTAATAATATGTTGTTTCTCTGAATCTTAAAATATTTACAGCTTACTATGACGAAATCTTATTATTATTAATATTATAACTATGATTATCTAAACCTGAGGGGCTTTTGACTTTTGAACACGCACTATTATAGATATGCTGCAAATTCAACTGGTATAATTCAATTACGTTTTTTCTTAATACATATATACATCACATTTCTTTTGGAATTTTTCATTTCATTCCAAAAGCCCAATGAAGCTGTTTCTTCGCAAACCTGAATCTAATATCTTCTATTCAATACACAGGATATTGAAGGGCTACATTGGTCTATAAGGTCTATATTGAAAGAATAAAATATGTGATATTAACCGTTAATATCTAAGATATTGAAAAAGTGAAATTTTATCGGAGCAATGTCGTTGACGTCTGGCGTGGCGACAAAAGGTTTTAACCCTACGTTGTCCGTATCTCGAGCAATCGTCGTCAAGCGAGCACAGGGAGCAGGTGAGGTTTTTGCGGTTATTCTTTGAAATTGTGACAATAGAAGCACAAAAAAATTCAAAGTTGGGCCTCATAAAAAAAGCTCGCTTCTCATTGGTTAATTAGGCTCAACTTTGAAGCTTTTTTGTGCCTAAAATAACATTAGCTTTGCACAACTTTTGGCTGAAGGACTTTTTTGTTTATTTTGTTGTGCACTATCTCATAGTACTCTTTTAATCTGGACCAAGGACACGAAACAATATTACGTGATTGCTGCGTAATCATAAAAAATGTATACCAGTGGAATGGAAATTTCTGCGAAGCCAAAAATAGCAGATTCGTGGCATGCTTTAATTTTTTATCATAATCATTCTTTGAAAAAATAAATATTAGACCTTTATAAAAATCTTGAAAATGAATTTTATTCTTGAACTGTAGAAAACGAATTTGTTATTGATATTAAAATAGTCAAAAATCGATAAGTCAATGGTACCCGTAAAAAATTTCAGCCCTTGCTCCTTGGTTAATATTTGTCTTAATAATTGCCATCGAATATTGAATATAATATACACATGGCTGAATCTGACAACCGAAAAATCTCGCCTTTTTCCTCCGCAGAAATTTCCAATTCAGGAATAAATATTTTTTATAATTACTCCAGGGCATATTGTAAGGAGATTTTAAAACTGCAGGCTAGACAAAGGGTCTGCCGCGCAAGATAAAAAAAGGTCATCAAAGTGCTAATTTTGAAGTATGGTAGACGTGGAAAGGCCTTTCAAACTGTTTTCTTTTAGACTGATCCGTTTTTGAACAGAATTATTCACAAATTGTCTTTCTTAGTATACTAAAAAAATAAACTAATTATATATTTCTTCAAAATATAATTTATTATTCAATACGAAATTTGAATACTGCCATTATGGTTAACACTGTACCTTAGAATATGCCCTGGATTACTTATGAATAACGCAACATTTATTGATGTTTCTGATACCGATATAAAGAGTAAGTTTTGGACTCGATTTTATGAATCATGATTATGACGTGAAATTGTCTAACTTTCAAACCGTTCTTCTTCAAAAGCCGTAGTACAGTCAGTTTCTGCGCAGATATTCACGTTTGAAGTGAAGCACGCATTTTCAAACGGTCAACACAATTGTATCAAAACCAGCGTATCAATGAAGATCTGGTTATTCAGTTTTCAGTCATGATTAATTGTTAATTTGTCATAAGTTTACATAAATTATTCACGAAGTCAGTACAAAGAATGCATTCAAACAACGAGAATGCGGGAGATGCTAGGTTTTTTTCGCCAAGAAATGTGACGAATTCTAGACCCTCTTTTTATCAACCACTCTTCCAAGTGTAGAGGTATTGTTACAAAAAACATTTATTTGTTAATTTGTACCATATGACCAAATGAATTTTTATTTAAAATAAAGCCGCTACAGACATTTAGAGCTCACAGTGAAGGGTTAAAAAGCTCCAGTGTTCGGTAATTTAACCCATTTCTTTTAAACATTCATTTTAATGAGAATTTTTTTCCAAAAATCTTGGTAACACGAAATTACTATTGAAATAAAAGGCGGT
Source organism: Andricus grossulariae (assembly GCA_011634705.1). NCBI lineage: Eukaryota > Metazoa > Arthropoda > Insecta > Hymenoptera > Cynipidae > Andricus > Andricus grossulariae. The sequence goes on from JAABKJ010001535.1 coordinate 6,095, forward strand.
AAACAGTGGCGGACTGGATACTCAAGGGAGCGGTACGGAGAGCATTCTTTATGAAGCCTAGACTGATGATTACACAAAAGAATAGGCCATTGCGATTTTGGGAATATGTAAAATGATAAATGCTTCTAAACAAGCAGACGCTTCTTTCGAGTCGGAACTCTATCCACAATTCAGTGTCACTGTATAGGAGTGGGGTCACGTTGGTTGATGCATCAGCGAGTGTATATGTGCCGAGCGGCAAACTTACGCGTGGGGTACGTTTGTTACCCATTGTAATTATACCTTTTTGAGATAACACCATGCTCTTAATCTTTTCCTGATAGTCCAAGGTGTCCTCTTCAGAACTTTGTTTGTAACTTTGAAATCGGTTGATTATGAAAAAATTCAGATTTTTTCTAAAAGTACTCATTTTTGCATGTTTTTGACACTTTTTGCCCTTTAAACCATTTTTTCACCAATATGTGTTAAATATATATATATATATTATACAATTTGTAGGGCTAGAAGACAAAAAAATAGACAGATGGGTTATAGGGTTATTAATAACACATATTCTGGTCTTTCAGTTCAATAGTAATTTCGTGTTGCCAACATTTTTAGAAAATATTTGTAATAAAATCTCCTGCATTTTCAGTATTGGAATGCAATCTTTATGCTGACTTCGTCGTTAAGTTATGTAAAATTAACAATTTATCATGACTGAAAAATAATAACAGGATCGTCATTGATACTCTAGTTTTGGTGCAATTGCATCTACCGTTTAAAAATGTATGCTTCATTACAAAGGTAAATATCTGTGCACAAACTAAATCTGCGGCTTTCAAAGAATAACTGCTTGAAAGTTTAAACAATTTGGCTTCATAATCATTATAATTTTTGAAATCTTACGTCTTTAAGTCATCACCAAATCTAGAAAATTATTCCTAAAAATTGGCCAAATTCATCAAATCCAGTACAATTACTAATCTTCAAATCTGGACCAAGAACATCATAATGTTGGGTGAAATTTTTAAATTTTTGCCTTTGTTTATGAGTTTATAAATTTAACAACTTTTTAGGTAACATTAACTAGATTTGGCAATGAGTTAAACGTAAGATTTCAAAAAGATGACTTCGCTGAAGAAACCTTGCACCTTGAAATTAGTTATTTTTTAGATCGTCCAATAAAATAACTTCAATATAGGCGAATTCAACATCATATAAACTTTCGAACGCCTGTTCTTGTCACAGCAGATTATCGTTCGAGAAAAATTACTATAAATAATATCATAACACATTGGATCTCCATTCAAAAATATAATTATTATTGTGTTTAAACATTCTTATGAACAAATTCACAATTCAAACTTATTTTACATATAAGGTTCTTCTTCTCGACAAAACATGACAAAGTACTCTAGCAGACAAAACACGACTGCGAGGTCCATTTTTCCTAATGGAATAGAAACATTTTGAGTAAGTTTGATGTAAAGTTTCAGATGAAATGGCAACTTTCGGTATTTTTTTTTCTATTTTTCTATTGAAAATATGTGTGGGGGCATTTTTTGGCATGAGAAAACCGACTCTGAAGTTTATTTTGCGATAAAATTAGGTTTCGATGCACTTACGATACAAACATTAACTGAAATCGATAGTTCATTATTCACGCAGAATGCGTGAATCGAGTAATTTTTGCTTTGTTTATTTTTCATACAATGTTTATTTGTAATCTTTGATAAATTAACGACCCAAAAACATAAATAAAAATAGCATATTATATTTATTTTCGAAAGACATTTGATATTTATGATTGAACTTTATTTTCGAAAGATATGTTGAATGTACATTAACTACATTTCAGAATTCCATGTTGTCGCAATGTACTGATGCACCATTGAAGCAATAATGTCTTTTGCAATGAGCGCATTTGATGAAGCAAAGATTTGTGCAGAAATCTGCTTCACATCTGCACAAATTTCTGCTTCTTGGAACGCGTTTATTGCGAAAGAAATTATTGCTTCAATGATGCATTAGAACATCGCGACAACATGACACTCTGAAATGTATTAAATGTATATTCAAATTTATTTTTTTTTTCAAACTTGTTCTCGATTGAACCCGGTTTTTCATCATGGCCATAAACAAAGTCAAGTGACTGATGAGATGAAGATGTTGAAAGTTAATTCAATAAAATCTTTGAAATCTTTTACAAGAATGATTTAGGGACAAAATTAACAGCATGGTGTAGTTTGGAGTTCGTCTTTTACTGCTGTTATACTTACACAGCGGCCGCGAGCTTTGGTAAAGACAACAGTCGTCTCTGGCTGCTTTCTTAGAGCTACCATCTATTCAACTTTTTTTTTCAACTTGTTCTTGGGTGAACCCGGTTTTTAATCATAGCCACGGACTAAGTCAAGTAACTGATAGGACGAGGACATTATAAGTTAATTTAATACTATGTTTGAAATCTTTTGCGATGATATTGTAGGTAAAAAATTAGGAGCATGATGCAGTTTGGAGTTCGTCTTTTACTGCTGTTATCCTTACACAGCGGCCACGCGCGTTGGAGGTGAGAGCATTCGCCTCTGGATCCTTTCTTAGAGCTACCATCTACCATCATTATTATAATTTTTTCATTTTTTGCAATTTCTTTATTGTGGGAATTTATAAGCTCCAGAAGCTACGATAATGGTTCTTTAAAGCAACTAATCCCGGCGCAACCAGAATGTATACATCATCTACTCCTGCTCCTTCTATCATAGAACGTAAGAAAGAGCGGGAAATTCACGCAAGAGACTTCGTGCAACACTGTTCCTTGGAATCCAGTAAATGATCTTCGTCTTCAGATCTTGGAGGACAATATCAGGCTTTGTAGCGCTGATACGTTGAGTGGTTGAGAATGAGAAATTCTAGTCGATCTTACACTGTTCATTCTCCACAACGAACTATAGTTCCCCCTGAGTGTATGGTGAGACGAGCATAAGAGAAACACCATAGAAGTGCCGAAGATGGTAATGTAACACTTTTAGAGTCCAATGGTGTTTCTCTTTGTATCCGTAGCAGGCATACTTTGAGCATCCACTGAGAACATGTCCAAGTGTTTCTGGCCCTTGCTTGCTTATTTTATTGAAACGTTCATTCCGCAACACTTCACTGACCTAGGGCGCTAATCAATGTCTCTAGCAAGCACCCAGGCGAACAGCTTCACGAAGTCACCATGTAAAGCTCTCCACGCGGGCCCATTAGTATCGAAGGTCTTTCGTTTTAGGCATCTCTCACTCCACTGACATTCCTCATCATGTATTTCTTATAAACTATTTGTCGCCACACTTTCCTATCCTAGAATACTACTGTAGCTTCTTTGACGCAATGCTGCATACTGTTTTCTCACTCTTTCCTTCAAATATCATAATTTTTATCTTATTGACGTTCAGCATTTTCTGTAAGCCTTCGATTGTCTCTGCCATAATAACCTTATCTTCGAAACTGCAAACCTAAGAAACTTCACTTTCTCGAGATCCATACCTTCTGCATCGAAATGGGCCATTCTTAGACACTTATCCGTGAACATAATAAGCCTCGAGGAAGGCATAACGCATTCTTACCTGATAGCTCGCTGAATATCAAACCGGTCACTCAGTTGTCCATTTATCCTCACAGTCGCTTCCCTACCTGCATATAGTGCTTTTATGACTTTTAGGAGTTATACATTGATTCCTTACTCTTTCTGGGTTTTCCAAAGCTTACTTCTATCCATTTATCAAAAGCTTTTCACAGGTCAACTAATGCACAGGCGACTTTTTTTATTTTTCCTCAAACTTTTTGTTTGTTTTGTTTTGATTTCAGATTCATTCCCTTTGTATATTGGGACAATAATCACCTTTTTCCAGTCCTCTGGAAATTCCCTCATCTCGATACAAAAATTTATCAATTCGCACAGCCTGTGAGGTATATATTCGCAACCGTATTTAAGAATATCCATATAAATACCATCTACACCAGCAGCCATACCATTTTTGAAGTTCTTTATTATATCCCTAATCTCATACCTTCTACTGCTCCATACCTTAACCTCTCAATAATTGATTGTAATGGTCCTTATAACCGTCTTTTACTCCGTCTGTATCGCACAATATTTCTCCGTTTCAATTTCTAATTGCGACTAACTCTGTACTACTACTACTTCCTTTTCTGTCCTTGCGCAATTGTGAAAAAGATAACTTCTTATTTTCTACGAAGACGTTTTGCATTTTCTTTGTTTCTTCCGCTTTGATTTCATCCTTGCTTTCTTCAACTAGTTTTTTTCACTTCTCTGTTCTTGTCCCTATAATCATTTTCTAGTCTTATTCTCTCGCCATCGTCAAGAACTGTGATATTCGACTTTCTTACATTAGATACGCTTGTTTCTTTTCGCTAATGGCTACACGGATTTAATGATTCCACAAAGCATCCTCAGTCATTCTTCCTACAACCGCAGTGCCACACACTTCACTTGTACTCCTAATAATGACTTCCTGAAACATTCGAAATGCGACCTCCATATCTTTATTGTGTATAAGCGTCTCCCACGTTGCCCTATCTAGGCGTTTGTTCATATTTTTGGTCATATTTCTTCGCCATCCTTCACCTAAGTTTATTTTTAACACTAGAAGATAATGCTCAGTTTTACATTCAGAATCCCTTATAACCATTGTATCTTTTACTAGCTCTCTTAGTCTTATATCCGCAACAACAAATTAAAATATACTGTGACTGTCGCCTCTACACCAGGTGTACAAGTTGATCATTTTATGCCTATCCCAACTATTTGTGATAGAAGAGACCCTTTTAAACATGAACTAACCAATCTGTGCCCGTTATGATACGTTTTCGGATCGCAAATGCCTATAGTATCATTTTAGGTGTCCCCAAAGTCTTCTTTTACTTCACTCCTTTCATCATAAACTCGGGCACACAGTGTGACCAAAACCACTTTTTGTGGAAAAATTCTGTCTACAAGCCAATTTTCAATGGATTTTAATTTTTTGATGACCATAATGCTTCCAGGTATGACGAGTCGGTGCAGAAAATTTGTTTTGAGAACCAACAATTTTTTATCTAACAACAAAATAAACAATATTTTTTCCTAACTTACCCAATGTACCTTTTTTGAGATCTTCAAATTTACTAAAGAGAAGCTCAAGTCAGTGTAATAACTATCTAGCAATAATATCCAATATGTACGAGTAAGAAAAAGTCGTTTATGATGTTTTAAACAAATTAATGAACAAAGGCCAAATTCTCGTAATTTATAAAGATTAGATGTTTGAAGTTCATAGGTTTTGTATAAAATATGAGAAAAACTAATGCTTGATTGCAATTACTCAGCTGCTATTTGACAACTAATCGAATACTTTTAATAAATGAATGCACATTTCGACCATTTTTCCAAGAATTGTCTCCATGTTCTTCAAAAAATCAACTGTGAATATATTTTCAATGATTCTTTGCTATGACGCTTTGTCATAGGACAAGAACAATTAATTGTTTGAAGTTGGACGACGAATGACGACTCCAAGGAGTTAATCATGCAGATTATGAATTGGATTTCAGACATAGACGCGGTATTTATGACCAAATTATGGTTGAAATTATTTGATTTGAATGATTGATTTACCTAATTTAAGTTAAAGATAAAATTCAGTTATTCTTGAAATTTAGATTCTTGTATTACTGTGTATATCAATTTGCCATGTAAAAACCAGCTTTTTTTTTAAACGTGAGAGATTACTGACTCTTATCAAATGTAAATATCTCAGAAGGACAAGCTTGACTCCTTCAGTCTAAGCGATAATGAGTATAATATAAATTGCATAATCTAATGAAGCACTAGAATATTCATCAGTTATAATTTTTATCCAATTCTTTATTATTACATTAATCAGTCTGTCCTCTGATTGGAAAAGATGAGGATTGCCTTTACTCTGGTGCTATCTTTGGCCGTTATTTTAGGTAAATTTTTTGTAAGCTTTACAGAAATCAGAATTTTTTAGATATAATCTGTGAGGAGCAGAACTGTACACGTACCCAACTGTGCACAACTGTGTCCTTACCGACCCATATGTTTCAAGAATCTAGTAAATATCCCCACCACCACAGTAATGATTGGTATTTCGAAAAAATCAACCCTAGCATATTTAACAAACCCCATCCTAGCTGCCTTCAACTAAAACAGCCAAAAAATTTCTAAAGTGAAAGTTATCACACCTTTCCAAGAAGCTACTAGATATCTCAATCTCCTACTCCAAGAGAACACCTTTTCAGTAAGAGAGGTTCCTTTTTGTTGCAGCTATTCCTTGCTGTAACCAAAAGTTAGTTTTGACAGAAACTGCAGTCTTTCCTGAGTTGACAAATATGTTGACAACTACATTGACAATTATTGAAATCTCATTTATCACTTATGATATAGCACCATGAGATTATGTGATTATGATTATGTATTACGATTAGAATTATGTATATTACGTAGATTATGTACTTAAAAATTGTACTCGTCTATTTCTTGTTGCAGAATTAAGTTCACAGTCCAAGTGTGGATCTGATGGCAACCCTAATCCTGGTGTTCCTCGTTGCGAACCTTTTGCTTCTTCTTCTTCTTCTTCTAAAAAACACTCTCCAGACACGACTCTTTCTCTTGCCTTACCTCATTATTCTGCCGGATCTCCTCCACCTGCCGAGCCTCCTCTCCATGATAGGTCCAGGTCTCCTCCTGCCAGGCCACCTTTTTCTCACTTACTTGGATTTAAATTTGAAGAACTTGGATTTATTCGACTTATTCCCGACACCAATCCAAACCGCGTATTCGAACTTCGAAGATACATTTTTCCTGCAGATGAACGAATTCAATTAAGAACCAAAAGACATGTCCTTACGTTCATGCCAATCGAAGAACAAATTGTATTATCAACGTCCAGTGGTGACGTTTGTGCAATACTTGAGAAATCATCAAGCAAACACATGATTTTTCGTGGACTATATAAAGCTGATCCTGATGCTTGGTTGGGGTCAGACCGGGCGAAAATAAACATGGATAGCGGCGTTGTTGAAAAATTGACCACAGAAGAACTCGCAGAATGTCCAATAGGCAACAAAAATCCAATCCTAAAGAGATTCAAAGTGATACGCGTGTAAACCACAATTCTTTAAACTGTTAATAAAAAAATCAATAAAAGAGCGCGCGCGTCACTCAGGTCTCGCGCATTGCACTCGGTCTTTATTCTACCCCACGTTTATGCATAGGCCTTTCAAAATCAAATGTCAAGACAGTGATATTTTGAATTTACTTTCCAGGATAGCCGCTGGACGGGGAAAACCGGAAGAGGACGGGAAATTTTTCGAGACCGGGAAAAACTTAACAATGTCAGTGAATTTCTGTTTGACCGAGAATTTTATCAATTTTTAGTAGAAAAATTTATCAAATTACATTAAATATCACAAATTTTATATAACATGATATAATGCAATTTAGAATAAGGTCAATCTTAATTTTTCCCTCATGTCAAGTTTACTTGTTAATTTTCTCCAGTCTGAAATGATTCAGTTTACAATTCGTTTTTTCAAAATCTTTTACTTCAAAACTTTTTTATTTTAAGGTAGTTTTCGTGTAAAATAAATTATTTTACAAGAAGAATTTGAATCTGCTTACTAATAAAATGCTTTCATTCAATTTTAAATCCTTTTTAATTATTTTTTTACTGTAAAATATTCCATTTTGAGCTATTTGAATTTTTTAATTGAAAAAGAAAACAGTTTTCTGTGCTCCATGTGGAAAATATTATTTTTTAGGTGAAAATTTTGAATTATAGTGTATAAATAATGATTGAACATGTATTAATTTAGAACATTTGAAAGTAAAAATAATTTACCTTTAATTTAAAAATTAAGCAGTTAAAAAAAAATCGTTGCATTATTAATTTATTAATGAATTGTTATATAATTATTAATGAATTATTAATTGAATACGCGAGCGAAGCGCAGATTTATATTTTTTAACCAGAAATATTTGAACGGTTTAATTTAATAAAGTTACAAATTAAAAATGTTGTAGTTCAGTGACATTTATTTTGAAATTACTCAATCAGAAGGTATAATAATAATTTCTCTTCAAAGTTTTATACTCAACAGAATTCCACTATGAATGCTGTAATTAGAAACTTAGTTTTATTACCTTTCTTAAAAAAATTGTAAGGGTTAAAAGTTTGAATATTTTCATTTCAAAAGCCGTGAAAAATTGTTGTGAACCAGGACGAAATCGAAAATTTTTTGTCTCGATTTAACTTGTCTCGCGCTTCGCGCTGGATTAAAGTGAGTGTAAAATGTTATATTTTCTATCTCATGTTGAACTCATTATATTAAATGTATGTGTTATTAATTTCCGTACCTGGAACCGGAACTGCTTATTCATATATTGCAAAATAAATTAAAATTTGTATTCTTCATCATTGTTTTATTTTAGTTACCCTATGCAATAGACACGCACAATATTTTTCGATAATTAAAGAATTTGCCTTTTACCTTTTTTAACATATGCGTATTATATAAAAAAAACTATACCACATAAGGAATTGAACATTAATTTTTGTTTCAACTAAAACAGTTAAAACAACAAATAATTGAGAAATTTGAGAAAACTCGCGGTTTTTCTGTCTCTGACAATTATATAAATGAAAAAATATTTTTTGAAGTTTGTGAGATAAACAATTCGAAATATAAGAAACATTTTTTTTCAATTGAAAAATATTGTGAATAATAGTGCGAGAAACTCCCGAATTTTGGCGATACGAAAAAACTATAAAAGAAACAGAATGAAAAAAGATCCCGGCATAGTTAAAATTGTTAAAATTATTTAATTAAAAAAAATTTATTCAGTCATTTTTGATCTTTTTAGCTTTTTCTCTGAAAGATGTTCAAGAAATATGTTTTTATTTATATTTAGGGTCTGTTGCATAAGTAGGACTGACTTTCTATAGCTCAGACGAAGCAATAGAGGAAGCATTTTACGGGCAGGGTGGGTGGTGGGGGACGTCAGGAACCAAATGCATGTTCGAACAGTCGCCTCTGAGCATTTGCGGAGTAAATATCGTGCGCGAAGTAGAAACCCTTTTTGCAGGCTTCTGTCACGGTCTCATAATAGACCACACGCTCGAGCAGCGCTGCGCGGTAAAGTTGAGTGTTATACAGGAAAAGTTTCCAACCCAGACTTTCACCATTGTTAACCCTAATTAGTTACACGGGGTGAAAGTCACCCCAACAAATTTTCGAGCTACTCGTAGAGTCCCTAAATACCTTAATTTCACGGATTTTTTCTTTAGTATTCAAAAAATTAATTATGGTTACAAAAACTAAGAGATCATCTTTTTCAATCCTTAAATAATACCTAGCAATTTTTAAAAATTTTTTAGTGAGGGAATCCTACAAGAAGGGTTTTTACTTCCCGCGCGATATTTACTCCGCAAATTTTCGGAGGCAACCGTTTGAGCATGCATTTGGTTCCTTTATTGCTGCGTCTGGACTATAGAAATTTAGTCCCACTACTTATTGAACAGATTTGTGGCTCACACGAAAACCGGCAGTTTTTTCCAATTTGTTAGTTAATAATTTTTTGAACTAATTTTGTTGAAAAAATTTATATTTTTCTAGTCTAACACAATATTCTAAGCATTTTCCGGATATGTGCGTGCCTGGATGTGCATGTGTGGATAAATGTGAGGATATGTGTCGATGTGTGTTTTAATGTGTGGGATGGCACACTTTTTTGTGAACGCGATAACTTGAAGATAGTTGCAGATCAATGGATGAAATTTGTAGGGGCTCATTTCCACTACTAATATCTCAAAACTGACCAAAGGATTACTAAAAATATTTAACAAATATTTTTTTAGCATTTTATATTATGTTAAAAATCGATTTTTTATAGTAAAATCTTTTTCATTTATGTGATTCAAAGTTGATGCAAGAATATAAAAGATTCTTGGCCTTGAGACGAATCGATTGACCTAAAATATTGATAAATTTCATCAAAGAGTAAAGAAGTTATGGTCATTTATACTATTTGAAAAATCGATTTTTATAGAAAACATTTTTTCACTCACATAATTCAAAGTTGATGCAAGAATACAAAAGATTTGTTGATTCGAGAAGAATCTTCAGATCTATGATATTAATAGATTTCCTTGAAGAGTAGGGAAGTTATGGTCAGTTATAATATTTGAAAAATCGGCGTTTTATCGTTAAACATTTTCAAGAACATAATTCGAAATTGATACAAGAACGGAAAAGATTTCTTGATTTGAGGCAAATCGATTGACCTATTGTATTAATTCATTGTTTTGAAGAATACGGAAGTTATGGTCATTTATATAATTTTAGAAATCTGTTTTAAACAGAAAATATTTTTTCACTAACATAATTAGAAGTTCATGTACAAATAAAAAAAGCATCTTAGTTTGACTTCCTCAATGAGGAAGTAAATATATTTTTTAATTAATCACAATGAGAAAGAAAAGTGCTCTATATGAACACCATGACGTTGTAAATATGAAGAAAGTGGAAACATCCGAGATCGAATTCACGGCTGGTTTATTTATATAATTACGAAGAAAACAAAAACAGGGAGGTTTTTCAAGCTTTTAATTTGTTAGTTATTTTACCTGTTTTTCAGTTTTAAATTAAAGTGTTTTTTTTCATCTTTCTCCGTTTTTAAAGCAAACGATTTTTTCAAATACGTATATTCCCGTTATTCTGAATCAGAATCCAAATTATTATTTTTGGGTTTGAGTGCCGGATGATACTAGGACCTACGTAATAAATCTATTAGCACTATGCTTATGTCCGGAAAGTAACCGGAAGTGGGTGTATCATATGTTCGAAGAAAAAGTATAACACGTGTGTTTATGACAATCGCCATCTTTAGATGCGTTTTTCTCAAAAAGCGGTTTTACGAAGTTCCAACTTAAAAAGTAGCCATTTGACAACATAAAGTAATGATTAACATTCTATTTATCAATTGCTATAAATTAAATCACTGTGTTTGGCCTGTTTTAATAACCTATAAGGTTCTTTTTCTCTACAAAATATAATTATACAAATGTACGATATAAGTATATTTGTTTATAACAATTTTATTTGTAAGACAGTCTATTGTGGCAAGATATTGTTTTGTAAATGAAAAGAAACGATCCCGCACTAAATAAATTCTTTCAAATATTTGCGCAGAAACTAATTCTATGACGTTAAAATAACAACCGATTGAATGTTTAGATGTTGGCTTTGAATCCGCCGATGCGATATATTTATTTTATTGGACGCTTGAAAAAATATGTATCCTCAAAGTCCACGGTTTTTTCAGAAAAATCCTCGTTTCCAAATCTTACGTTCAACTCGTCGCCAAATCAAGTAGATTGCTTCAAACCTTTTTTTTAATAAAAAAATTACAATTTATAAATTTAAAGTGTTTCCGTTAAATTGCTTCCAATTGTATTTTATTGACGACATGTAGAAGTGACTGACTGGCCCAACGACCACCGCAAGTTCATCGCACTAGTACACTTCACTTTAGTAAAAAATTCAAGTCTTTGGTTGAAAATTGAAATATTTTCTTGAAAATTTGTTTTTCGTTGTTGTTTGAGAATTAACGGTAAAAAAAGTCTTCTAATTACGAATATCTTGGTAATTTTTTCGAAATCCTGGTCAGCTTTAGTTAAGAGAATTTTTTTTTAAATTTCATAATTTATCTACAAAAGTTTCTCATAAAATCATTCTTACTATTTTCCAGTAAGAATAAAACTTTTTTGCCACCTGTAGTTTCCTTTGTAGTATAAACCATCCAGGCCAACGCTGTGCCACGATTTTCCCAAAAACTGTTGCAAAACCTATACCCTCCATTATTAAGATTCTTTATTCTTCATAAACTCTCTTTCTTCATAGTTTATAGCAATTTTTATAAATAAATACCCTCAATGATCCGAACTGATTAAAAATTTTGTTTTTCTCCAAAAATATAGTCTCGGGTCGCTCTATTCTAATGCCACTTTATTTTGATGCCACATAACGATGTTTTAGTACAAATTTTTTGGATCAAAACAGGACCGAAGTGAGAATCAAAATTTTTCTGTTTCTTTCTAGCATAGAGTTGCCAAACAGCAATCCTCAAAATAGCTTTTTTTATGGTTTTGTAGCTAGGGGCATGAACCCTTATAGTTTCGGTCAGGTGTCCGTGCGGATGTCCGTCCATTCCAATGTCCGTCGGGGTGGTTTGAAAGACTTAATTAACTTTTTTATATCTTTTTTTTTAATAATTAAATTATACCAGTTGAATTTGCAGCATATCTCAAATACTGCAATGTCAGGAGTCGAGTGATTTATAGCCCATCAAATTTAGATAATCATAATTATAGTATGATTAATAAAAATAATTCCACATGTGGACTCTGAATATCTTTACCTGAAAAAACCATCAGTGACATTAATATAGGCTTGCCAAACATCCTGCTTTCTTTATGCCGTCCAGCTAATCCAGCTGAAACATCATTTGTTCTGTTTTCTTGTTCTATTCAAGGTTTCTAAGCATTTAATGGGTTTTTGAATGTATAAATATTGGAGAAGATTTTTTATTCAGCTTTATACTTGTAGGACATTTTTTTCCAAATTTCGTGCACATGAGTGGCAGAACTGAGCGTAGATTTGCAATTTCCTTTAGACATATGGCAACCCGAATTAATATTAATATTTTTGTGATAAAACTCAGTTGGGCCATTACAGTAGACACTATATCAGTTTTCCATGTAGAAACCAGCTTTTCCTAAAATGTAAAAAGATTTCATAAATGGTGAAATCAGTTTTAGGGAAATGTGTAACCTAATTTTGTTTGTTGAAACTGACTCTTATCAATCGTAAATATCTCCGAAGGATGAGTTTGACGCCTTTAATTTCAGAGATAACGTCTACAGTATAAATTATATGAGCTTATGAAGCACTAGAATATTCATTAGTTATATTGTTAATTAAGTTCTTCATTATAACATTCATCAGTCTTTCCTCTGATCAGAAAAGATGAGGCTTATCTGTACTTTGGTCTTAATCTTGGCCATCATCCTCAGTTATATTGGTGAATATAATTATATAATATATCTCTAATTTTAGGTAACTTTTTTTAGAGCTTTACGTAAATCAAAATTTTAGCGATGTAATCTGTACGGAGCAATTTTACATGTGCCTAACTGTGCACATCCGTGTTCTCACCGACCCATCTGCGCACGTCTAAATTTCGACGCGCACAGATGGAACACTCATAACTCTGCAGTTCTCAATTTATGCGATCAGATTTTTAACTTATAAGTCCACGTCAAAACTTTTCCAAACAGAAAATAACCGTATTGCTTACTTTTCCAAGAATCTGAAAAGATATACCTATTAGCAAAGAAATAACCAAGAAAACACTCCTAGCACATTCAACGAAACTTATTTCAGCATCAGAGTAACATTCAAACACCCCAAGAAAACACCATAGTATAAATTAAAAACTCTATCCCAGCTGCCTTTAACTAAAAACGCCCCAAAAAATTAAGAATGGTAAATATTGCATCATGAACCTTCGAAAGACTATAACAGATATTTTCATCTTCGCAGATATAATCATCAACCTAAGCAAACCACCCCTATCACATTTAACGAACCCATCGCAGCTGTCTTCACCTAAAAATAACAAGTAAATTTCTATTTAAAAAATACTCACTTGACCCACTTAAGTTTCTCAAGAACACGAGACTGAACCAATTTCCCAGGTGAAAAAACACATTTTCGGAGAAGTCTTGTTTTTACAGTACTTCAGGATCCCTAGAGTGGGTTTCTCGAGGACACGAGATTGAACCAATGCCCCAAGTTCAAAAAACACAATTTCTTCAGGGAAGTCTGGTTTTTAAAATACTTTCGAGTGTCTGGAGTGGGTTCCTCAAAGAAACGAGATTAAATCAATGCCCCAGGTGTAAAAACATATCTTCATAGAAGTCTTGATTTTCAGGTTCTTCAATGTTCTTGAAGTGGGTTCCTCAAAGACACGAGATTGAACCAATGCCATAGGTGTAAAAAACATATTTTCTTAAATCACAGTACTCATAGTAGTGTAAACTAGATATCTTCGAAGATGTGTTTCTTACACCTGGGGCATAGGCTTCATCTCGCATCCTAGAGGAACACACTTCAGGGATCCTGAAGTACTGTAACAAGCAGACTTCGACGAAGATGTTTTTTTCACATCTGGAGTATTGGCTTGATTTCGTGTCCTTGAGGAACAAACTCAAGGAATCCTAAAGTATTGTAAAAGCCAGACTTCCCTGAGATGTGTTTTTCACACCTGGGGCCTATGTTTATTCTTGTGTCCTCGAGAAACAGACTCCAGGGAACATAAAGTACTGTAAAAAAGAGACTTCTCTGAAGGAAATGTGTTTTTTACACCCGAGGCAAGGGCTTAATTTCGTGTCCTTCAGGAACAATCTCCAGGAACCCTGAAGTACTGTAAAAACCAGACTTCCCCGAAGAAGATGTGTTTTTCACACTTGGGGCATTGGTTCTATCTTATGTCCTCGAGTAACCCACTCCACAGACCCTGGAATACTACACTGGGACCGCGGCTTACCGGAACCTGATATACCGGATGAGGTGTTTCAAGGGGACGAGAGAGAGACGCCTTTGGAAGATCAGCGGAGTTTCGCAGTTTACGGTTCGGCATTTTAAAAAGCCACAAATCGCGGTCCTAGTGTATAAAAACCAGACTTCTCTTGAGGCGATGTGTTTTTCACACCTGGAGCTTTGATTTAATTTTGTATCATCTAGAAACCCAGTCCAGGGAACTTCATGTACTGTAAAAACTAGTCTTACATGAATCAGTTTTTTTTTCTTACACCTGAAGCATGTGACCATAGTGCAAACGTTAATTTCGGGACTTTCAAGGTACTGCATGACGATCTGAAACGCAACTTCAACGAGGAAGATGTTTTTGATTTAACTGCTGCAAGCATTTATCGTAGAAACGTCAGTGTACCATCCGGAGAGCGCAGCTGATCACCGGAAGGCAAACTTAGTTCAAAATTAGTTTGTAGACATTTTTTTAGAATTTCTTTTCAACTGAACTGATGAATCTTCACAACAACAAAAAAATGCATTTTTAACAGAGGAGTTTAACTTTGAACCAAGTAGTTTCATTTTCAATAAAAAAGATGAATTCTTAACTAAAAATGTATTAGCTGATACAAGAACCTTGCAGGATCCTGCATATGTTCCTGTACAGGAAACTGTACACGAACCTATACAGGTAATCTTGACGGTTCCTGTGCAGGAATTTGGCGAAGGAAACTGTACATGATCCTGACAAGGAACCTGAACCGACAAAGGAACCTTTGAATGATCCTATACGGCTTCCTGTACAGGTTCTATTACGAAGAAAAGTAAGGCGCAGGTTCCTGTACAAAATGTGTATAGGATCCCTCACAAAAAGGCATCAAAGGAACATTTGTAAGGATCTTGCACAGAAAGACGCATAAGGTCCTTTGCAGAAAGCCACCGCGAAAACTCATGTTGCTTACAGCTATAAAGTTGCCTTCCTTTTATTCCTTTAAAGATCCAACTCACCATTGAGAGAGCCAAGCAACTAGCGAACCCTCGCGGATTAGTTCCTACGCAGGTTCATGTAAGGATTCTGAACATGTTCCTGTACACGAACCCACACCTCAATTGACTCTGTGAAGAAACCTGTACAGGATCATTCAGAGGTTACCTTGTATACAGGTTCCTTTGCAGGATCGTATACAGTTTCCTTCGCCGAATTCCTGCACAAGAACCGTCAAGATTACCTGTACAGGTTCGTGTGCAGTTTCCTGTACAGGAACATGTGCAGGATCGTCCGAGGTTCCTGTACAGGAATTTTCAGCTGGGGTGCATCATTGACTTGTAAAACCTTCGAAATGAGTCGAAGCAGAAAATGAGTTCTATATAAAATGTCTCTATCAGAACTCGTACTTTGGGTTCCTTTGGATCAATTTATTATTTTGAGTTCCTTTTCAGCCAGCGAGGTTCCTTTTTGTTGCAGGTCTCCCTTCCTAGAACTAACAATTGGTTTTAACAAAAACCCTAGTTTTTTCTGTGTTGACAACTACATTGACAATTATTGCAATCACATTGACTACTCATGATATACCAGCATGAGATTATGTACATACAAAAATGTACTTCTCTATTTCTTGTTGCAGACTTAAGTTCACAATCCAAATGTGGGACTGATGTCAACCCTAATCCTGGTGTTTCTCGTTGTGAACCTTTTGCTTCTTCTTCTTCTTCTAAAAAACACTCTCCAGACACGACTCTTTCTCTTGCCTTACCTCATTATTCTGCCGGATCTCCTCCACCTGCCGAGCCTCCTCTCAATAACAGGTCCAGGTCTCCTCCTGCCAGGCCACCTTTTTCTCACGTGCTTGGATTTAAAATTGAAGAACTTAGATTTGTTCGACTTACTTTCTGCAAACATCCGAGCCGAGTATTCGAACTTCAAAGATACACTTTTCCAGCAGATAACCGAATTCAATTGAAAACCAAAAGTAATACCTTTAAGCCCATGCCAACCGAAGAGAAAATTGTTTTATCAACGTCCAATGGTGACGTCTGGGCAATATTGAATAAATTACCAAACAGACAAACAGTTCTTTGTGGAATATATAAACCTGATCCTTATGTTTATTTGGGCTCAAAACGGGTGAAAATAAACATGTATACCCACAACATTGAAGAATTGACCCCAGAAGAAATCGTGGAATGTCCAGTAGGCAACAGAAATCCGGTGAAAAAGAGATTTACAGTAAGACGTGTTTGAACACAATTCTTTACGATGTTAAAAAAAAAATTAATGAAAAAGCGTGCGCGTCTGGCAGGTCTCGCGCTTTCCATCTATCCAATCACTTGAAAGATCACAAATCTTGATAGTAACATCATACAATGCAGTTTAAAATAAGTGGGATTTTAGTTTTTTTCTAATGTCAAGTTCACTCGTTGGTTTGTACAATTCTGAAATAACTCAGTTTACAATATGTAATTCCAAAATATTTTGCTTCACAAATTTTCCATTTTAAGTCTTAATTTTAAGGTAGTTTTCGTGCCAAAAATCAGGTCTCTGGAAAAATCAAGTTTTCTATGATTTTAAGACATGAAGAAATATTTAAAATAATTTCCTATGAAAGAAGAAACATGATTCATTGCGAAAAAAGTTCATAACTTACGAAAACTCATCATTTTACTAGTATTTTAAGTAGTTTTTGTAATTGAATTTTTGTACTGTCGCTTCTTACCAGTTCCAAAAAAATGGTTGGGTTGTAGTAATTCATGACTTTCTTTCGAAGGAACATTCCCTACAAAGTCTACTGTTTTTATTTTAGACAATATGTAAGAATTCTTCAATTATACAGTTATTTTTGAATAAAAAGAATTTCTTGAAAAATATTGTTTTTACTATTTCAACCACAGCAGAATTTATTTTCAAATTTCGAAAAAGTAGAATTGTAGAGAATGTTTTTTACAAACAATTAAGACACTAATTATTAAAATCCAACCAATTACAAAAAATTGGTAAGTAGCAATAGCAAGATAAAATTTAATTTAAAAAAACATTGTTAAAATAAATGTTTTTTGTAAGTTTTAACATTTTTTCATGAAAAATAATGTTTTTTATTTGAAATGACATCATCAGTAATATCATTTCAGTTCTTAAAATCATATAAAATCATATTTTTTTCAGAAATCTTATTTACCATTTTCAATGCAAAAACTTTTTAAATGCAGTCTGGAAGACTTAAGCAATGAAAAATGAAAAGCGTTCGAGCAGAAAATGTTTAACAATAATTTTTCAGGAATGAAGCATTTTTTAGCTTTAGGAGCTTGATTATTTTAATTTCAACGACCAAAAATGAATAATAAATAAATAAAAAATGATGAATTTTCTATTTTATGTTGAATTCTATTATTCTGAACGTATGTATTATCAATTTCTGTATCTCAGACAGGGACTGATTATTATTTATATATTGCAAAATAAAGCAAAAATTTTATTCCTCATTATTGTATTTCAATTATCCTAAGAAATGCATAGGCACAAT
Source organism: Andricus grossulariae (assembly GCA_011634705.1). NCBI lineage: Eukaryota > Metazoa > Arthropoda > Insecta > Hymenoptera > Cynipidae > Andricus > Andricus grossulariae. Next base: position 24,247 of record JAABKJ010001535.1, read on the forward strand.
ATTTTTTGATGATTAAAGAATTTGCCTTTCACCTTTTTGAACATATGCGTCTTATCAAATGAAAAAAATAACTATATACTATATATGAAACTAAACATTTATTTTTTTGTTCAAACTTAAAAAGTTAAAACAAGCAATTACTTAAAAATTTGAGAGAACTCCCGGTTTTTGTATCACTCACAATTATATGAATAAAAACAAATTTTGCAATGTTTCTCAAATGAACAATTGAAAAAATAAAAATTTTTTTTTTCAAATCTTGTAGATAATAGTGCGCCAAACTCCTAAATTTTGGCAATGCCATTTCAGAAGTGGAATTATTGAGAAAAAATACTCTGAAAATATTCAATTACGCAAAAATGAATAAATAAATTAGCAAGTAAAAGTTTTCCAAAATAAAAAATGCTAACTATACTAGGGACATTTATTAAAAAATTATGGAAGCAACCGAAGGAGAAAATGTCCCCTGTATAGTTAAAATTTCCTAATTCGGAAAAATGTCGCTTGCTTGTTAATGTATTTTTACATAATTCAATATATTTGAATTTTTTTCTAAATTTCGCCTCTGGAATGAAACCGCAAAAATTAAATTTTTTTTCGAATTACTATTTACAGGATTATTCAATAAAAAAAATTATACAGTTCTTTAAGAGACTTTTAGGAAATATTTTTTTATTTATATAAATTTAGGTCATACGAAAACGGAGTTTTTTTCACATTTTTTAGTTACTTATGTTTCTAACTAATTTTGTTTAGAAAATATATATTTGTAGGTTTTTAATGACTGAAATTATCCTTTTTTTTATTTATATAGTTGTGAAGAACACGAAAAGAGGGAGGTTTTTCAAATTTGTAATTTTTCAATTATTTTAAATGTTTTTCAGTTTTATATTGAAATGGTTATTTTCAACTTTCACCATTTTTAAAGCAAACGATTTTTTTGAATATATATTTTTCATGTTTATATTTTCCTCAGATAGATCTTTTGTTTATTTGCGTAATTTTAAAGAATGCGATAATACATTAGGAAGGGAATTTATACAAAATTTGAATTTTTAATTTATTTCCGGATGGTTTTTCAATGACTATTTATTTCTTTAAAACAGAACGACTTTTTTATTATATGCGCTGTATAAAGGGTCAAAGCCGCATTAAAGTGAGAGGAAATACCTCCTTTTGCATTTGGAGGCAAAACAGTTTTTTTGAAGCGTACCTTTTTTCACAGAAAATTTTTAAGTTTTTGTTCAATTTTTTTAAACTTTAAAAATTTTTTTTTAGTTTTTCGAATGAATTTTGGTGTCCTCAACATCTAGTATAATATTACTATTTTTACTGAGTATAAATTTAATCAAATGTTTCACCATATGTCGGGTATATTTTCAATAAAAGAAAAAACGACAGGAATTGTTGTAAAAAATTGTTACAAACGAATTTACCTGTTTCTATTGTTTGAAAATAGACCACTTTTTTGTGATTTATTTCTTTTTCACGCTCAAATAATATCTTGACACAAAAAATAGCCGCTCAGCAATACTTTTGATTGTTGTCAAATTATAAAAAATTCACATTTCTGAACATACAAAATTGGTCTTTTCTGCAGAGATACTCCCTTTCATCTCATGAATAATATTATTACAAAAAAATGGTCATTTGGCAACATATAGTAATAAATATCATTGTAATTAACAATTAAACAATGAAATCACTGTTTTTGGCCTTTTTTCATAACCTGTATATAAGTAAAAGAAGTATAAACTGCGAATTTCTTTGATAAGAATTAAAAAAAAATCATGTTGCAGAAAATAAACATTATTTTAATTCAAATGTGCAATATAAGTGTATTTGTTGATAAAAATTGTTTTTGTAAGACAATCTATTGTAGCAAGATATTATTTTTTAGATGAAAAGAAATTATATGTTTTTTCCTTGAAGAAATATCAAGGAGATCTATGAAACGAACTTTTAATGCACTGAAATAATGATTTCGTGGAGAATTTAGCATTTTTCGGTTGCTAAGAAGAAGTGCAAAGTAGCATTTCTTATGCACGCACAACAAAAAAGTTTGTTTCATAAATGTCCTTGATATTTTTTCACGGGAAAAATATATTTCTTCACGCCAATCGACGCCTACCGCCATCTCTTGGTATTAAAAAGAATCAGTAGAAACTCGGGGAAGCGATTTTTTCAACTGCGCATCTACTGAAAAGGTCTATTTGAAATCAGTAAGTACTATCAATAATAATACAAATAAATATTCAAAATAAAAATTCACTTCTATAAAATTATTTGAATTGAATCTAAGAAATAGCTCATTTCTTTAAACAATTTATTATCAATGTAATATAAAAAGTTTATACCGAGGACACGAATCAATATTACGTGATTGCTGAGTAATAATCAACAGTGTGATGGAAATTTCCGTGAAGCTGAAAACACGAGATTTGTAGCATGCGTTAATTTGTTATCAGAATCATTATTTAAAAGAATAAATATCAGACTTGCATAAATGAAGACCAAAAATAAAGTCCTTCTCAGCGCGCCCTTTTAAACTTAAATTTCTTTTTTTTTCTTTCAAAACAAATGTTTGATAATAAATTGTTGTATAACTGTTTTAAAGTATTGAAAATTCAACTTACTGCCTTCCGCAACATTTCTGTTTCTATAAAAAAAAATTGCTGTGATTGAGAAATTTGTCAATGCTAAGGATGTTGGATTCAAATTCTGAAATTCAATTTGCGCATTTTATTCAATAAATATTAGAACGAAATATCTTTCAGCTGTATAATACATCCATGAAAAAATAAGTATCATTATAAAGCGGAACAGTATGCAACTCTATGAATACTTTATAAGTAGAATGGAAAAATTTGATTTTCTGGTAAGAGTATTTATCCACTTTAATTGTAAGAAAAAATTTATTTGGCCGGTTCACGATTGACAGCAAACAACAACTTTGAGTTGAGGTTAGTCCTTACGCATGGGTTGTCAAGCATATGTAAAATTTTGTAACGACTTCCGTATTCCGGTTAGCTCTAGTCGAGTGGCGGGGGTTTATATGTCCCAACTCTTCCTAGAGGATCTCTAGTACCTATATAATTGCCTTATAACTATCGGAAAACATGAAAAATAATGCCCCATATAAGAATCCTTTTTGAATTTTAAAGATCTAACCAATTTATTTTAATTATGATAATATTATTGAATGTTATTAGATGTTTAGCAATAAACAGGAAAGAATTTGTCTAAATTATCTAATATTATTTTAGAAACATTTTTATAATAAAAAATTTGTATTGGATTTTTTAAATACAAAATGTAGCTTCCTGCTTTTGAATCTAAAGTTGCATCTGACAACCAATAAATCTCGTATAACCTTTGCAGGAATATCCTTTCACGAATGAATATTTTTTATAATTACTTCAAGGCATATTGTAAGGAAATTTCAACACTGCCATGAGATTTAAAATGAAAGTTCATCAAGGTGCGAATTTTGAAATATTGAGGACCCGGAAAGTCCTTTCAAACTGTTTTCATTTAGGACTGATGTGTTTCCAAACAGAATTATCAACGAATGATCTTTCTTATTATTATAATTATTGTTAGGATTGAGACTACAAGAGCCCCTGATGCTTGGGTAATCCCGTTGCTACCCTAGTAGGCCTAAGCGTGACCCCAAAGCCTTCTCCATACGGCGCGGACCGCAGCTATGCTGTTGACCGATATGTCTGACTCACTGCTGAAGTTAATGCCCGGGAGTGCCAGACGTTTCTCTGCATTAGCAGGGCAATGAAGAAGGATATGAATGGCAGCCTAATCATCCTTCCTGCACAGGCGACAGAAAAGGCTGTTTGCGAACTTTATCTTATGTCTGTAATACCCAAGGTTTCCATGTCCTATAAACATTTTTGCCGGGACCTTCACTTCGTTTCTACCGAGCTTGCGTATTTCCTCAGCTCGATTATGGTTTAAATTTAAATTAATATGTGTTTGACCTGTCTGCAGCCAGTGGCCATCCTCCTTCTTCCGGTGATCCTTGGTCAGCCAAATGCTGGTTTTTTCAGTAAATAACCTACTGGAAATGCCTACAACTGGTTTGAGACCAGTGAAGTTTTCTCTTGCTGCTAGTTTTGCTAGCCTGTCCGCGATCTCATTGCCTTTGATGTCACTGCGGCCAGGGATACAAAGAAGATTCATTCGGTTTTTCATCGCTAGATTGTTCAGTGACTCAAAGCAGTCCCATACTAGTAACGACGTAGTCGTTCTATTTAGGTTCATTATAGCAGCCCTGCTGTCTCAAAAGATACGGATGATTCTTTTGTTGCCATACTCCTGTGCCTTGTAGCGGCATAGGAGCACCGCTATAATCTCAGATATTAGGACTGTAGCGTAGAAGCTCATCAGGATTCTGAAGCCCATTCTACTCCTATTACGGTAGACACCGGCTCCTGTATTCTCCTCGTTCCTGGAGCCATCTGTGAACCAGTTGCCCCATCACAAGGCAGGTTAGCTTCACCTTTAACACGTTCCTTTCTCGTAGATAGGCTAATAGGATATTTCTTTTCGAAAAGACAGCGAATGGGCGTTGGGATCCGCAATTCCGTCGAGATCCTCCAGCAGTTTACCATATTTATCCTCCATACTGCCTTCGCAGTCATGGCCTTGATAATGAGATCGTGAGACTGTAACCCTGTTAGTGCCCCCAATGCCAGCGTTGGTGTTGACTTCGAAGCACCAGTGAAGCCTTTTAAAACCAGTCCCCTGATTATTCCCAGTCTAGACTTCACAGTAGATAGTTCGACCCTGCTTAATCAGACCACCGCCGCAAGGATCCAAATTAGACTTTCCAGTTTCAAACCCCAACTTTTCCCTATGGTTCTTCCATAAAGCAACAGGGTCGCTGTAAGCTCTTTGCACTTGTTTTCCAGGTGGTCGTTCCATAACAGCTTCTTATCTAGGATGACTCCTAGATATTTAGCTCGTTCTTCGATTTCCAGTTGTTATCGTCCTAGTTTTAGTGTACTTATGGTTCCCCACTTGTACCGTGTGGTGAATACAACCACGTCTATCTCAATTGGATTAACTGATAATCCGATTTTCTTGCACCGGGAATCTACAATTCCCAGTGACTGCTGCATTAACCTGAAGAGCGCATCGAGATGTCAGCCGTGTACGACGACCAGTATGTTGTCCGCGTAGCCTATAGCGTGCTTGCTCGGGCCCAGGGGTAGATGAAGCAGTTTATCAACAACCAAGAACCACAGTAGAGACGGTAAGATGCCTTCCAGCGGGTATCACGAGTCAACAGTTCCACATTAAGAGATATCACCCTTAGTCGTTGTTAGGTTCCTGTTGACCAACATGTGGCAGGACCATTCCATGACTGGAGTTGTCACATCGTGTGCATTCATGGCCGCTGTACAAAACTTTCTATAGATGTAGTTAAGGCTTCTTCGATGTCAATAGAGGTTCTAATAGCGAAGAGTTTCCTCTTCAGCTGTCGTTCGACTAGGCTTACTACTCCGCTTAGGGCCGTTTTGGTCGAATGACCAGCCCTATAGGCGTGTTGCTCCTTTTGTAGTGGCCTATTTAATAAGACCTTGTCGTGAATATATCTATCCACGAGTCTTTCCGCCGTTTTTAGTAGGAAAGACGTGAGGCTGATGCGACGGAAATCCTTGGGTGAAGTATAACCGATCCTGCCTGATTTCGAAATGAAGACTACTCGCGTACCTATCCATGCCGTCGGGATACATCCCAGTGTCAGGCTAGCCCTAGCAAATCTCAAGAGCGGCCCTATGGTGATCTCTCCAGCCTTCCGTAAGAAGACCGGGTATATGCCATCAAGATCAGGAGATTTATATGGGATGAAAGGCTTCAGGGCCCACCTGGCCCTGGAGGGGTTAACAATCTCATGAGCTAGCCGACATTTCGGGCGAAGTTGAGTCACAGGTGGCTTCGGTTGCCTCAGACGTGACACTTTCTTTTCCCAAGACCTCATAAAGCCCAACAAAATGTGCCTTGATCAGGTGAGCCAAGGTCTTCTCATCCGACACTGAGTATCCTTCGTCGGGCAACGAAAGAGTTTAAACCAAAAGATGACTTTTCA